>JAPEBW010000044.1:0-114487 GCA_027405785.1 Ophiocordyceps robertsii | reverse complement strand
AGCGTTGGTACGTATCTTTAAAATAGGGCGTGAGTGTAAATAGAGATATGTGTGAGTGCAAATAGTAATACTCTATTAATAAAGGCACGTTAGTTTACGAAACTTAATATCGTTATAGCGTTCTATAAGATTAAAATCGCAAAGGGCTATAAGTTTAAGACGGCCTTTTAAACGAGGTTCGGACTATTTAAATAGTAAGTATGCTTATTTAGCCTTATAAGAACGCCGGCTACCTTTTAGCGCTATATTAACTAAGTGCTAAAAGACTACTTTTATAAGTTCGTTATAGCGTATATAGACGATATTTTAATCTACTCGTTAAGGTCGCTCCGTAACTACTAAGAGAAGGTAGCGAAGGTACTTAAAAAGTTATAAGAGGTAGGCCTTATACTAAACCCACGGAAATACGACTTTATAACGAAAGAAGTAAAGTACTTAAGTTTTATTATATAGGCCGGGGGTAAGGTTTAGTACGACTTAAAGAAGATCTAGGCTATCCGGATATAGTAAGCGCTAAGGAACGTAAGGGGCGTTTAGAGCTTCCTTAAGTTTGCAAATTACTACTATACCTTTATCCCGCTTTACGCTAAGGCCTCGCGGTGCTTAGACGGCCTCTATAAAAAAAACGCGATATTCTTATAGACTAATAAGCACTAAGCCGCGTTTAAGTTTATCTAAGAAGCATTTTATAACGCGCTAGTGCTATAACTATACGACCTTAAAAGGGAAACGTACTTAAAGGCAGACTGCTCCGGATACGCGATAAGCGGCGTGCTAATATAGGTAAGACTAGATAGGATATATTACTTAGTAGGGTTTTTCTCAAAACGACTTAATATAGCGGAGTATAACTACCCGATTTATAATAAGGAATTACTCGCGATTATATAATGCCTAGACTTTTAAGGGGTAGAGTTATATAATATGTTAGTATTTATAGTACTAATAGATTATAGGAATCTAAAGTACTTTATAATAAAAAGGAAGTTAAACGAGAGGTAGAGTAAATAAGCGATAAAGC
Organism: Ophiocordyceps robertsii; assembly: GCA_027405785.1. Taxonomy (NCBI): domain Eukaryota; kingdom Fungi; phylum Ascomycota; class Sordariomycetes; order Hypocreales; family Ophiocordycipitaceae; genus Ophiocordyceps; species Ophiocordyceps robertsii. Next base: position 113,466 of record JAPEBW010000044.1, on the reverse strand, counting down.
TCGCCTCGTATAACTTTATATTAAAATACCGCTTAAGGAGGTTAGCGGTAGTACCTAACGCGCTTTCGCGCCGTAATTAGGATAAGCTAAAAGGGGCATCCGATAAGAGGGAAATAAGACGCGTAGTATAGATAATCCCGGATAGCGCGCGATTAACGGGACGTTAAGTCCCCCTTAGCGGCGAGCACGCGAACCTCCCGCAATAATTAGCATAGGAAAAGCGCACTATCGCGATAATACGAAAAGGGGATAAGAATGCGGGGTTAATCGCCTACGTAAGTAAGGCGGACGACCCCGTACCTTAGGACGAAGGCGGGGCGAATAAAGGCGGAGTCCGGCTAGAACTTAACCCGAACTCGGGCTAAGACGCGCTTAAGGAATAAGCATAACCGGCCCGCGTATTTAACGAGTAGGAGATATAAGAACGGTAGATAGCGATACTACGAAAGGATAAAGAGTACTAAGCGGTATTCCGGGTAGTGCGGAACGGTAACCGGTCGCTTGCTTTAAAATAGTAATTAAAGGTCTAGGTAAGTAAGTATATAATTAATATAAGGGGGCGCCTTCGCTTCTAAGACCGACTTTAGGTGCTAGGTAAGGCTTAATACTTTAAGGAGGGGGAGGACGAAGAGCTAAATAAGCTTTAAGTATTAATCGCTTAGCGGATATACGACTTAATAGCGGTAAGATACTTAAAGCGCGAGGGGACGCTCGCGATACTAGCTTAAAAGTTCTTTTAGCCGGGCTAGTCGTTAACGGTACGCCGGCTTATCGCGAACTACGGGCCGTGCGGTAAAGGGTATATTTAAAGGTAACTCCAGAAGGGGCTCCTCCGACTATTGCCGCCCCCTATATAGCTATTCGCATACTTAACGATAGACTTTATAGTCGACTTACCGCTAACGGGGACCGAGGGCTCCCGGAACCTTTAAGTAATAACGGACCGGCTAATAAAGGCAATAACTTTAAAAGCGATGCTAACGATAAAAGTAGTAGTATACGCTACTAAGTTCTTATAGTCTTACTTCCGCTTTTATAAGATACTAAAATCTATTATCTTAGATTAAGGGATAAACTAAATAAGGCAATTTTAAAAGGAATTTTACTAATAGACTAAGGTCTAAAGGAAACTAAGTTTAGCCTACTACCCGTAAACTAATAAGGCGACGGAACGCGCGAACTAAGAGATATAAGCATACCTCCGCGTATACGTTTACTATAAGTAAGACGACTAAGGGGCATAGCTGCCTTACGCTTAAGCGGCGCTTAATAACTAAGTAGTATCGATAATAGGTATAAGCCCCTTTTTCGCTATATATAGGTATAATATTAAGCCGATTTAAATCGTATAGGAGGAGGGACCGCTTACGCTAAACGTAGAGAGCGTATATAGCCTCGCACGAAGGATAAGGGAAGTCGCCGACTTCCTTTAAACGGCGATCGCCGCGTTATAAGTAAGGTAAGAAGAGACGGCAAACCGGTCTCGTGCGCTAGTAAAAAGACTTAAGGTAAGCGATAAGGTATAGCTAAATATAAGGAAGTATACTATAGATAGGCCTTACTAAAAGCTTAACTAGCTATACTAAAAGTATACTATAATAAAGGTAGTTAGCCTATATATAGTAGAACTTAATATACTAAGGAGGGTATATAAGAGGCTATATGTAAAGTTCCTCCGCCGCGTAGCGGATAACCCCTTACTTAGCTAAGTAGTTAATAACTACTAGCTACTACTAGTAATCGGGGAGGACGACGAACTAAAGTACGTTATAGAGAAGATTAAGTAAGCCCGGTAAAGATAGATCGAAAAGGGGAGATAGCGCTAAGTCTTAGTAAAGTAGCATAAGTACGCTAACTTAATATAGTAGCTAATTAGCGACTTCTAAGATATAATCGCCTTAAAGGAATTTAAGGGACGGTATAGTAACGTAATAAAGAACGATAAGGGCGAGGTAGAAGGATAATAGTAGGCCGAGCCGGGTAGTAAGGGATAGGACGAGGGAAGTAGCGGAAAAAAGGAGGAGAACCGGGAAAAACGAAAAAGAGTTTCGGGCTACGCTTAGTAAATATCGAGACGATTCTAAACGATAAGCATAAGGAGGATACGCTATAAACGCGCACTAAGCGTAGATAACGATAAGATAGATAAAGGATATAATAAGATATAATAAGATACGGAGCGGATATAAACGGGATATATAAAGAACTACGACTTAATTAAAGCAAACTACTTACTACCCGCTAATACTAATAGATTAACCTTAAACGTTAAGGTATATCTAGGCTTAGCGCGCCGTAGTAGTAGCACGAGCTAACTCTATATACTATAGTAATTATTAATAACGTCCTTTTAGCTAGTATTTATTAAGGATCGGAGAACGTATATACGGGTTAGTGCGGCAATCCTTAAACGTCCTTTAAGACGTATAATCTTAGAGCGCGTTTACGGCGGCGACCGTATCGCTAGTATACTAATATTGCGTTAGCGTCGTGTCCTATATAGTCTAAGAACGGGGACGTATAGGCAAATAGCGTAATCCGGCGCGGGTATAGGCGAAATAATTATAGGCGCGGGGCGAGGCTTAATTCTAGTAAGCCCTATACTAAGTATCCGCGTTAGGAGATACTATACGTTTAATATATATAAAGTAAGGGGGGCGCCGTATAGTAGTGCTACGTATCGCGCTCCGCTTACTAAGCGACGACGGCGGGCGCGAAGACTAACGTAAAGGCGGTAGCGTGTAGTCGCCGGGCGTGCTAGGAGGCGCCGGACGGGTAAACACCTATAATACGGCGGGAGATAGGGCCTAGGGGGACGTAGTAGATATATTAAGGCGCGGCGCGGCGAAGCTATTATAAGAGGGGGCGCGCGCGTAAGTAGATTAGTAATTAAAGAGGGAAAAGAAAGAAAAGAGGGAGAGGGAGAGAGGAAGGGTATTTATACTTAAGGACCGTAGGCGGCGGGTAGGAAAGACGTGCCTTAAGCACTAATATTAACGGTAAGCGGGGGAGATACGTTATACCGCCTTAGCGCTATTAAGGACGATATAGCGGCGCGAATAGGCGAGCATATAACGTGTCTAACGCCTTAACGTAACGTTATTTAAGGAGGCGTAGGCGTATAATTATAAGCACGATAAGGACGACTACGCCGATTAACGCTAAGTATAAAGCGGGGGGGGGCGGGGCGCCGACGTTATATACCCCGGTACGCGATAGCTTAGGAGGGGGATAGTGTTACGGGCTATGCTATAAGAAGAGCTGTGGTTATACTATAGCGAACGACCTAAAGTCGGGCCGATATATAGCCGAAGTCGCATAGGACTTTACCTAAACTTAGCCTAAGTTCGACCCGAACTTAACTTAAGTATAGGCTACTTAAGCGACCCCTATAAAGTACGAAGCTACGTAGCTTAAATAGAGATTTCCCCCTTCCCTCTTTAGCTTTAGATAAACAATTATTTAGCTATGTGCTACTAAGCTAAGTGCACGCAGGCCCTTAATAGTATATAAAATAAACTATAGATATCCTTATAAAATTGCTTAATAAACTAAGTATAAGCTTAGTTAAAAATACTATAAACTATAGTTAAGGAAATCCTTTAAATATCCTTAAATATCCTTTAAAAATCGCGGTAAGGTTTATCCTATATCTTCCGGGGTGCTTTTATAGTTAGAAATAAGTCGAACTATAGTTAGGATATCCCGCGGAAATCCTTAAAAATCCCTTAAAGATACCGGCGGAATCCGCTTAATAGTTTTTATAGTATCTCTTATAGTTAAAGATATCGTAAACTATAGTTAGGTAAGCTCTTAACCCTTTATAGTTATATCCCGGAAACCTTAGCGGGGTCTAACCGGTAATATTCGTTATATCTCCTTAGGCGAGCCTTCGTAGTGCGTGCTTTAAGCGTTCTTATTACGGGGTTCCGTAAGGCTTCTTTAAAAGTAAAGTAAGGAGTCCGGGCGTAGCTATTTAGATTTTATAATAGTACCTTTTTATAAGAAGAGCGTTTTTTACTTTTAAAAGACGTAATTAACTAGTAAGAGCATAATAAATAAAGGTGTTATAATAACTAATTTGTTTTATATAAAGAAAAAGAGATCTAGACTTATAACTCTTAAATATAAAGAAAGCTTATTTAAAGTATTAAGTAAGAAAGCAATTTATATAAAGAATTAGCTTATAAATAAAAAGGTAAGAATAAGTAACTAAGTAGTAAAGTTCTTATTTTATTCTTTTAATAGCTATAAAATAGCCTATATATAATAAGGCAGAATTTAAAATAAGTAAAGAAATAATAAATAGTTTAATAAATAATAGCAATATATAAATAGTCCTTATTAAAAAGAAGGTCTATAAGAGGCCTATATTAAGCTTATATACTAAAGAAAAAAATAGCCTTTAAGTTTATACATAGCTAAAAAATTAAGGGAAGCTTTAAAAGACTAAAATTAAAAAAAGGTTTAAAAAGCCTCTTATAACTACTAATATTACTACTACTATTACTACTACTATTACTACTACTACTATTACTACTATTATTACTACTACTACTATTACTACTATTATTATATTAAGAAAAAGAATTAAGGAATAAATATAAAATAAGATAAATAATTAGTAGTTAATAAATAAATGTATTACTATTTATACTTATATATATATCTATCTATACTTACGCTTTATTTTAAAAATATATACTAATACTAGCCTATCTTACTTATTTATACTACCTATATATAATAAGTACTTTTCTTTTTTAAATACTTATGCCCGCCCGCACTTATATATATAGCTTATATATATCGCTTTTAGCTATAGCTTAATTCGTTTAAAAAACGTATCTTTTAAGCTCTTATAAGATACGTATATAACGCGGCCCGTTAGTTAATCCGGGCCCTCTGCCTATACCGTAAGCGAAGATATAGGCGCGCCCTTAATGCCTTTAATACTGCCCGGCAGCACCCTTAGTAGCTATATCACGACCGCCGGTGCTGCGGGTTAAGCTATAAGCGCCCTTGCTGCTCTTACTACATCCTTCTCTTAATCCCCTTCCCTTTATATTGCCTTAAGCCGATAATCTCTCTTATAACGCTACGAGGGTCTTATATATATATACTAGCGAGGGTCTTATATATATACGTAGGCGAGGGTCTTTAGTAAGAGCTTAAAGGTGCAATAAGTATGTATAGGCGGGCGAGTACGTATATAGGCTACGTGTGTATGCGTAAGCATTTAGAAGGTATAGGTACTTACTATACGCGGGCGGTATAAATAAGCGGGGGCGGTAAGCGTTAGTATATATCTTTAAAATAGGGCGTAAGTATAAATAGAGATATATATAAGTATAAATAGTAATACTTATAAATAGTAGTAGTATTCTTTTAATTATAAGCTTATTTACTAACTTACTTTATAATTTAATAGTAAGCTTAGTTTTAAGTTTAAAGATTAGCTGTTTATATTTTAATGTATTAATTAAGGTTATTTATTTTAATTAGTTAGTATAAGATTTATATAATAATATGTTTAAATATTATTAAATAATTATAATAAAGTATTATTTTATATATAAAGCGGCTTTAGCTTTATATTAAAAGTATAAGTTTTAACCTTAAAAATTCATACTATTAATAATAAAGTTAATAAAAAATATCTTATTTTATATAGCTTAAGCTACTGCTTTTAGCTATATCTCTTTAAGTACTTTAAAACAACTTGTTATAAAATAAAGCACTTAACTTAATATAGCTTAAAGTATAATACTATAAGATAAGTAAATACTAGTAGATAACTAGGAAATATAAAGCAAATCTTCTAAAAGTTATAAAAAAACCTTACTATATTATATAATAAATTCTTAGATATTGCACTATTAAGGTATTACTTAAATTATCCGAGGAAGTTATAAAATAAAGGCATAATATATAATAAGCAAAAGAAAATTATAGATAAATCCCGTAATATTCTTTCTTTAAAAAAACTTTAAAAAAAACTAAGAAAGCATATAAAAGTTATAGGATTTTTATAGAAAAGTTTAATATAAATAAATAGTAAATACCTTAATTAAGAAAAGAAAAAGCAAGTAATTATTTTACGTATTAATTAATAGTTAAATTTACTTTATTTTAAAGCTTATATATTATACATAGTAGGTAGCTTAATTTTAGTTTTATAGTCTTATTTATAACTCCTTTCTTAAGACTTTTTTTTATATATAATATATATCTTTTTAAACTAACTTAGACTTTACTAATTCCGTTAGTTTACTCTATTATAAAGCCTTTAAGCTATAAGATAAGAATTATAATTAATAAAAACAAAGTAAGATAAAAAGTATATAAGACTACTAGTAAGTTCTATTATAATTCAAGTCTTAGTAGCTTTTATATATATATATATTGCTATATTATATTAGTTATATCTTTTTCTTGTTTTTATAGGGGCTTTTTTATTATTATATTACTTACTAAGCGACTTTTATTAACTATAAGACTATACCTACTTAACTTTAAGATAGCTTTTTATAAAGGTTATAGATTTTATTATAAAAATATAAACTGTTTATAAAATTAAGTATATATATTCTTAGCTGCTTTAGGTTCTACTAATACTATATACTTACTTATTATATATTGCTTTTATAGCTATATATTATAGGTTTTATAACTTAAAAGCTTCTATATAGCATTTTAAGAATAGTAAAATAAGTTATAAGTTTTTAGTGCTAAGCTTAGTTGCTTAAACTTAAGTTATATAATAATAAATAGTTTATATTAAAAAGATCTTTAGTATACTATTTAATAGTAGTACTATAAAATAAACTTAAAATTAAAGTTATTAATTTATTTATATTATTTAGGTTTTTAAATAGTAGTATAGCTAACATTATTAAAAGAACTTTTAATGCTTTAATATATAATTGTTTTATTAGTTTCTTTAATAAAGTTAAACAGTATATTATATAATTAAAACTTTTAAAATAATATTTTATACTTATGGTTTTAATATCTTTATTTTTATAGTTAGCAGCTAGTACTTACTTACTTTAATACTAAACTCTTATAAGTACTTAAATAAATATAGTTACTTAATAAAAAGACTAGTTAAGTTTAAACCGCGGGGTAAAACTTAATTTATTACTAAAAGATTTAATTACTATATATTAAAGATCTAAAATATATAAAAAAATATAATAGTTTACTTTAAAAGCTATTAATTAGGGAATCTTTAATTAATAGTTATATTTATACTTTTAATAAGTATCTTTTAAATTTATAAAAGAACGTTTATATTCTTAAAATCTTTAAAATTTAAGTTTTACTTATTAATTTCTACGTATTTAGTAAAAAATAAATATTAAGAAAGTAAAAAAGCAAATTTAATTATTAAAAGTATTTTTATAAAACTTTTACTATATAGAGTCCTAAAATATTTTATTATCACTTATTATAAGGTTTAAATATATAGTATTTTAAAACCTTTAAAGTTTATACTATTATTTAAAAGTTTAATATTTCTTCTTATTAATAGCATAATTCTATATAAAGAGAATTTATAAACATTTTTAAATCTAAAAAGAAATATGTATAAGCGATATTTCTTTTTAAAAAATTTAAAAGTAAAGCTATTAAGCATGATATATAGAAGATCTAGTTTAAAGCAGTATAGAAACCCGAGTTGACCGGTCTTTTCGCCGCCCCACTGTATATAGGCGAAGTTGCAAAGTAAGTCGCGGGCGACTGCCACAGCTCCCGCACAATCCACCACCACTACCACCACCCACCACACCACACAAGCACGACCGGCCGTGGGTTTTTGTCTTCTTTTCGTTCTCGATCGCTTTGTTCGTTTTTCATCGTCGTCGCCACTTGAACGAGCTGGTAGAAAAACGTGTAACGCCAACGCCCTTGCGCACATCAGAGCATTTTCCTCTCTCCCTTTGCCCCTCTTAATGCGTTCTTGAGAGTCGCTTTGCTGGGAATCCGCCACTACAAACCACGACATCGTACCATCAGCCAGTCTTGGCCTCTGCGCGCCTGGACTATTAGCTTCCCGACTCATCCCTGCCCTCGACATCAAGATGCCGCCCAAGAAAAAGGGCAACAAAGCGGCCCAAGATGATTGGGAAGCAGAGTTGGGCGAGTCCATTGCACCTCCGGCCGCCGCCACCCCAAACGACACCTCGGCCGATGCAGACGGCGACAAAGACGATGACGCGGGCGGGTCAGGCGGCCTGATGGCCATGCTTAGAAAGAACAAGGAGAAGCGTAAGAAAAAGGGCTTGCAGGGGGAAGACGTCGTCCAGGGCGAGGATCCTCCCGGTCCCGCGCAAGCCGCCGCCGAGGCGCCCAAGGCTTCCGAAGAGGCATCAACACAGGAATTCGCCCTGCCTAACAAGAAGGGCAAAGACGGCGGCAAAGCTAAGCAGGCCGCAAAGAAGGACAAGCTCGACGACGATGCCGAGAATGGCGGCAAAATTCTGACAAAGTCCGAAAAAGTAAAGCTTAGAAAGGAGCGTGAGAAGCAACGAAAGAAGGAGCAGGTAAGCCAGCCCCTCCGCCTCCGTTCATCAGTCCGCCTCCGCCCATAGAGTCATGCTCCCCTCACTTTAAATTACAGCTCCGCTAATGGCCCTGTCTCGTCGCGCTTCTAGGCCGCCAAAAAGAAGGCTTCCGCGCCCACCAAGGCTCCCGAGTCCTCCAAGGCGGCTGCTGTTGTCAAGGAGGCCGAAGCCGCTCCTACCGCTGCTCCGGAAGCGGAAGGCAAGAAAAAGAAGCTCCCCGCTCATCTAGCGTTGCTGCAGAAGCAGCAGGAGGAGCTTCGCCGCCGACGTGAAGAGGAAGATCGCCTTGAGGGCGAGGCCAAAGCCCGTTTCCTAGAAGAAGAACGCCTAGCCGCTGAAGACTTGAAGCGCAAGGAAGAGCTCAAGGCTTTGAAGAAGCAAAAAGAAAAGGAGCGGATCGAGCAGCTCAAGAAGGAGGGAAAGTTCCTTACCAAGGCGCAGAAGGAAGAGAAGGCTCGGAACGAGCGCAAGCTTCAGCAGATGCTGGCAGCCGGCATCAAAGTCGGCCCCCAAGAATCTGTGGAAGCCGATTCCAGGAAGAAGACTGTCTATGAGGGTAAGAAGAAGCGGGGTAAAAATGAGCAAAAGGTAAGGACTTGCCGCCAACAGCCCGTGACGGCCGGGTCGAACGAGCATTGACGCCAGCTGCTCTTAGATTGACGAGGACGCCGCCTTGGCTGAGGCTGCTGAGCGAGCCCGGGCCCAGGCCGAGAAGGCCATGAAGGAGGCCCAAGAAAAAGCCGCGCGTGAGAGAGCCGAGGCCGAGGCCAAGGCAGCCGCTGAGAAAATGGCCGCCGAGAGCGACATTGAAGATGACTGGGAGGCTGCCGCCGAGGCTGAGGACGAGGATGTCAAGGAAAGCTGGGACGCCGACTCGACCGATGGTGGCGACAAGAAGACGGCGAAGAAGGGCGGGGAAGACGTAACGGGGGACGATGAGAGCGAGTCTGACGAGGATTCGGATGACGAGCGTATCTCCGCGGCACGACAAGCCGAAGCCCAGCGCAAGAAGATAGCGGCGGAGCGGAGAGAAAAGGCACACCAAGCCGCTTTGGCTGCTCGCTCCAAGGACGATCTGCGCTCGCCTATCTGCTGCATTCTGGGGCACGTCGATACTGGCAAAACCAAGCTGCTCGACAAGGTTCGTCAGACACACGTCCAAGAAGGCGAGGCGGGCGGCATCACGCAGCAGATTGGTGCCACCTACTTCCCGGTGGATGCCATCAGGCAAAAGACGGCCGTCGTCAACAAGGACAACAAGTTTGACTTCAAGGTTCCTGGTCTTCTCGTCATCGACACCCCTGGACACGAGTCCTTCTCCAACCTGAGGTCTCGTGGCTCATCTCTTTGCAACATCGCTATTCTAGTCGTCGACATCATGCACGGCTTGGAGCAACAGACACTGGAGTCCATGCGCCTCCTCCGAGATCGAAAGACGCCATTTATCGTCGCACTCAACAAGATCGACAGGCTTTATGGCTGGAAAAAGGTGGAGAACAATGGATTCCAGGAGAGTCTGGCACTCCAGAACAAGTCGGTCCATAATGAGTTTAAGAAACGCCTGGATGACACGAAGCTGGCGTTTGCTGAGCAAGGCTTCAACTCAGAGCTCTTTTACGAGAACAAGTCGATGGCCAAATTCGTCTCCCTGGTTCCCACATCAGCTCACACTGGTGAGGGTGTACCCGACATGCTGAAGCTGATTGTCCAGCTCACCCAAGAACGCATGGTGGGCTCTCTGATGTACTTGTCAGAGGTCCAAGCAACCGTTCTCGAAGTCAAGGCCATTGAAGGCTTCGGCATGACCATTGATGTCATCCTATCCAATGGTGTGCTGAGGGAAGGCGACAGGATAGTCTTATGCGGTACCGAGGGCGCCATCAAGACCAACATCAGGGCTCTGCTCACGCCCGCGCCGTTGCGCGAACTGCGTCTCAAGTCGGCTTACGTGCACAACAAGGAGGTCAAAGCTGCGCTCGGTGTCAAGATCAGTGCTCCCGGGCTCGAGGGCGCCATTGCTGGCTCTCGGCTCATGGTTGTTGGACCGGACGACGACGAAGAGGACATTGAGGATGAGGTCGAGTCTGACCTCACCAACTTGCTCAGCAGGGTGGAAAAGTCTGGTCGCGGTGTCAGCGTCCAGGCATCGACTCTAGGATCGCTCGAGGCGCTGCTAGACTTCCTGAAGGACTGCAAGATCCCTGTGGCCAACGTCGGCATCGGTCCCGTTTATAAGAGAGACATCATGCAGTGCGGCATCATGCTGGAAAAGGCACCCGACTATGCCGTCATGCTATGCTTCGATGTCAAGGTCGACAAGGAGGCCCACGCGTACGCCGAAGACCAGGGCATCAAGATCTTTACCGCCGACATCATCTACCACCTCTTTGATTCCTTTACCAAGCACATGGACGAAATGTTGGAGAAGAAGAAGGAGGAGTCCAAGATGCTCGCCGTTTTCCCTTGCGTCTTGAAACCCATCGCCGTCTTCAACAAGACCAACCCAATTGTCATTGGTGTGGACGTCGTCGAGGGACAGCTGAAGATCAACACGCCCATTGCTGCCGTCAAGTCCAATCCGGTGACGAATGCAAAGGAGATTGTCAGCCTGGGCAGAGTGTAAGTGACTTGATTGGCCAACTAGATTCCCCCTTCTGCCTGCGGGTGGCCCATTGCTAACCAGCGCCATGACTGCAGGACTTCGATTGAGCGAGAGCACAAGCAGATTCCAGTGTGCAAGAAGGGCCAGCCTTCGGTCGCCGTCAAGATCGAGATAGGCGGTCATCAGCCCATGTACGGCCGGCAGCTGGAAGAGGAGGATTCGCTCTACAGTCTTGTTTCTCGAGCGAGCATTGACTGTCTCAAGGAGTTTTACCGTAAAGAAGTATCCAACGACGAATGGCAGCTGCTCATCAAGCTAAAGCCTCTTTTTGACATCAACTAAAGGCTTGCGTGACGGTGCGGCTCGAGGAGGTAGGCAAAAGCGCGAGGCTAAGAGGGACACGATTGATGGTTGACGTGTGTCGGGGGTTGGATGAGGAGTGACTCACGCCACTCGAAATCTTGTCTCATATGCTGTCACGGATGGAAACTGGTCAAAATACGATGCTATTCTCGTGCTTAACAAGGGAATAGGAAGGTGATGAAGCGAACATCCGCCCGATAGCAGCTGCGCGGCGAGGCCCAATTGGCGAGAGGGTAAAATTGCAATGGCGGAGGGACTGGATAAGGTGGAGGGACGTCTGGGCATCTGCCTCGAAGAGCTTGTGGCCGGTCGTTCACGTGTCGCCAAAGAGAGCCATGTATGTAGGCTCAGAGCTGTCCTGTCCGCTATGAAGCCTCCAACGCTTCCCCAGCTTACCATACAATCAATTCAAGGATACCCAGGCCACGCGGTGATTCGGGAAGAGCTGAAGCGCACACAGAGCCCAGAGCTCCGCGTGGCAGTGGAGGAAGTGACAAGGGCGGTCATATATAAAGAATGAAATTTGTCTAACCATGGACGCGTTTCCATCATAGCTACTCCCTCACGCACCCGTTCCGAGGGCCATGACGACAACGTGTGTGGCCGAGTGTCGGCGGTCCCTCGATGGCCCCTTTCTATGCGGCTCCCGCATTGCTAACCGCCTTGCCATTCCTTCTCCGTAAACCTGTAAACAAGAGGGGGGGTGACCGATGATTGCGCTCCTTCTATTTGGGGTCGTTGGCTTCCTCCGAGTCCGCTTGCAGCGCATCGGCATCCTTCATTTCCTGGTCGCTTCCTCCCTGCTGGGCCGCCTTCTCCGTCTCAGCAGCCTTGCGAGCCTCTTCCTCAGCGGCTCTTTTGGCAGTCTGCTCTGCATCGACGCGCTCTTGCACGGCAATTCGCTCCGCCTCGACTTTTTCAAAATGACGCTGGACAATCGGTCCTGCCATGGCGCGAAGCTCCTCCAGCTTGGCAACGTAGACGCTCTTGGACGCATCCTCGCCCTCGTCATACAGCCAGTCCTAAGGGAAAATGAAAGCGTAAGCGTGGTGCGTAGACGTTGGTGGTGATGCGCGTAGGGTTGCTTACCTCGGCGGCTTCCAGTTTCTGCTTGATGGTCGACTTCTCCTCCTCACTGGCAAGCTCAGAGTATTGATCGTCGAGCTTAGCCCGGAGGTCGTAGATGTAAGTCTCGAGCTCGTTCTTCTTCTCCTCCGTATCGGCCACGAGCTTGTCCTCCATGACCATGCCGGATTCCTTCTCCATGAGGGCAGACTTGGTGGTCGCATCCAGAGATGACGTCCCGCTGGAAATGGGAAGATCGCCCTTGCGGACCTGCTTCTTTACTCTGCGAGTCTTCTTAGGCGCTTCCTTGCTGTCAGACTCCATTGCCTAAAGAAATGCCAAGTCAGCGTACATGAACACGAAAACGACGTCGTGGGATGCCCCCAGAGAAGAGAATTAAGTAAGGGCTTGCTGGCGATGGGGTGCTGGCGATGGGGTCTCAAGCATAGGCAGTAGAGGCTAGGAGAAGTGGTGTGAGGGGGGCAAAACTCACGTCGGCGTCCTTCTTTTCGCCATCCCCCTTGGACTCTTCGTCTTTAATCTCCTCGTCAACTTCCTGATCTTCGACGTAATAGCCGCTTTCAACATTCAATACGCCATGGATGTTGACGCGGGCCTTGAGCTTGCAGATCATGAAGTTATCCTCGCCCTCGACCTTGACACCTTTGACGGAGAAACGTCCAATCCAAGGGTTCATCTTTCCCGGCAACTCTTCGGGGTGTGCGAATCGTGCCTCGAGGTCATAAGGCTGCTTGCGGTAGAAGGTCAGGATCTTGGTCGAAGGCAGCACGTTGCCCTTGTTGAAAACGGTCAAGCTGGTGTCCTCGTCTGGGATGTCGGGAGCCTTCTCCCAGGCGAATTCGATAGGGTACCCGATGATGTCCTGAACAGAGAAATCACGAACTCGGAAGGCTGGCGACAGAATGGCGCAACTGAAGGCGCAGCCGCGGGCGATGGCCTCGTCTGCGTTCATGGTGAAGGAAAGGGGCTTCTCGAAAAATGCTTGGATGCGATCTTTGAGCGCGGGGACGCGGGAGCCACCGCCGACAATCTCGACGACATCAATGTCCTCCTTGGAAAGCTCCGCCTGGGCAAGGGCTTGCTCCAGAGGCAAGTGAACGCGCTTCAGCAGGGGCTCAATCATGGCCTCGAATTCTTGTCTGGTAACCATGGCGGAGGCATCGACGTCGTTCATAAGGGACTCAATGTTGACGGGGGCCTGTTGGTTGGCCGAAAGAATCTTCTTGGTCCTCTCGGCGGCGGCGATCGTACGAGCCATGGCACGTCCGTGAGTGTAAATGTCCACCTTGTACTTTCCCTTGAACTCCTTGGCCAAGTGATCGACAAGGGCCTTGTCGAAGTCTCGGCCACCAAAATTGCGGTCCCAGGCGGTTGCCTTGACGGCAAGCTCACCCTTTTTGAACTCTACGACGGAGCAAGTGTAATTGCTGTGGCCAATGTCGACGAAGCAGACACGGCGGGGGCTCTCCTCGGGACTGGGGAGGTCAAGCTTGGTGATGCCCCAGCCGAGGGCGGCGGCCGTGGTGTCATTCATGAGGCGCAGCAGCTTCAGGCCGGCAATCTCGGCGGCATCGAGAAGGGCTCGTCGCTGGACATCGGTGAACCAGGCGGGGACGCTCATGCAGAGATCCGACACAGGCGGCTTTAGCTCGTTGGCAGCCGTCTGCTTGATTTTGCTCAGGTACATTGCGACGAGCTGCGTCGCGGTGAACTTCTCCTTGTTGCCGAGGTAGGAAACCTCGGCACCGACCTGGCCATTGACGTCGACGAGCGGCGCCGTCATGTACTGCTGCTCGATCTGAACATCGGGATCGTTGAAGGAGCGGCCGGCTAGGCGTTTGAGGCAGCCGACAGTGTTCTTGAGGTTGGAAATCTCCTGTGTCTTGGCGGCCTCGCCGAGGTAACGCGATTTGGGGCCGAAGCCTACCAGAGACCTGTTACGGCAAGTATGCCTCGTTAGCCAAGCTCAATAGAGGGTTGATGAGGGAAGGGCTCAGGTTAGCATACGGCGTAGCCCTGTTGGAGACTTCATTGGTGATCTGTTGCGGACATAATCATCGTTAGCCATAGATGGACACGGGCCACATTTAACTTGGAACAGCAGAGAAATACTCACCACATCGACGCCACGATTTCTCGCGACAGCAACCACTGTCTTGAGGGTTCCGAAATCGACACCTGGTTGGGAGAGTTGTCAGCACCCTTTGCTGAAGAGATGCCGAGGACGCAACGACTTACCCACGACGCTCATTGTTTCTGTATCTGTAACTGTACCCTCTGTATGTGTAGTTTCTGCTTTGCTCTGGCGCTCTTTTCTCACACGACACACTCTCTCCTGTCTCGCTCTCGTGATCTTTGGGCTTTCTGATTCTGCCTCGTTCGTTCGACTTGCTTGTCTGTGGGAACAGCCAGGTCGTAGAAGAGCGGCGAGGAGGCAAGCACGGAAATCGACGGACTAAGGCTTCGGTGGGTGAAATCCCGAGGGCGCTCGCAAACAAGGTTCTTTGCCGGACGAGAGGAGGAGGTTGCGGAAGCTGATTCGGAAGGGGAGCGATGTAGAATCACGGGCGATATCAAGTTGGGCTAACGAGCTAAAAAAGATGGACCAGCTTTTTTCTCTTTGCCGTGGTGGGCGGTGTGTTGTCTGCATCGCATCCGGTCAAGGTTCTCGGTACTTGTGCCAACTCCAGTAACACATGATTATGCTGGTAAATAGTACTAGCAATTATCAGGCACGGCAGCTCACGGTCGAGCCGGTTCCAGTGCCGGGTACCGCCCGCGTCGTGAGGGATACCTGGTGGTAGCGCGGGGCCCTGGCACAGAGCTGGTACAGATGACGCCCACGCTCTGCTGAATGGTACTTACTAAGGAATGCCCCGCCATGACATTTCCAGGTACTCTTCACCCCTCAGCATGTTTCGCGTGGCACTTCGTAGAAGGTCGCAGAATTTTCCAGATGCTGCCAGTGGACTCTCTACAACTGAATGTACAACACCATCTACGGCGCTCAATGACGACGGTGCCCTACCTCGGCGTCATCTCGTTTCTCATTCGTATACTCTGGACACAGCTTCACACATCTCCGGTGCTCCACGCACAACTGGCTGTACACGTGTGTCCTGCCAGCTGGTCCAATAGAAAACGTCGTCCACCGCCCTCTCGGCTCCTTCCAACCGGGCGTTGTTTACTAGGGCGGTGGACGGCGCACGCAAGCTGCTACTCCAGATTCAAGTCGTTTCTCATACATCCTCGTGCCTACACCCGAACCCCCCCTCCTTCCCTTCCCAAGCTCATCCCGCCCTGCTGGCACCCGACACACGCCGCCAGCCCTGTTGTCCAGTCCAGCTGGCCCTGTTCGCGGCGCCTGAGCCCATTTCACCCTTGGGGACGTTGAAACTGGGCTTGCTGCGCAATCAGATACTTGCGGCGATCCTCCTCTCCCATGAACATGTCGACCTGGATCCCGGGGTACGGTGCCTTCTCTTCTGTCCGGCTCGAGTCGATGCTGTCGAGCGAGTCCCGCCAGTCGCCGGCCCCGTAGTAAAGCCGTTGCGAGGGCAACGCCTGGCCCGTGAGCGCAGAGCCGGCTCCGGGCTCGTCCGGGTGCGCGTAGATGCCCGTCGCTGTTCGCTGCCGGACCGAAAACCTTCCATCAATCTTGTCAGGGGGCCTCACCACGCTCCTATTGCGGCCGAGAACGGCAGACTGCGACTGCGGCTTGCTTGCGGCTCTTCGCGCCTCTTGAGCCGGCTTGAACGACTCCGGCACCACGTTGAGCTCGTCGCCCTGTAGCTCTGCCCGCTCCGCCGCCTCTCGCGCCGTTGTGGTGCTGTCCGCCGCCGCCGCGTCGGCCCGAGGCCCGCCCCACGTCCTCTGCCCTGCAGTGAAGATTCCGTAGACCATGTAGTACCAGTTGAAGAAGGGGTTCAAGACGAACATGATTGGGTACAGCCAAACCTTGAACCGACGCAGCTTGGCGCCAAAGTAAAGCATCAAGAGCCAGTTGAGGCCCAGGGAGACGGCGATGAACCCAACGGGCAGGTTATCCACTTTCACCACCGTCGTCAGGAGTGCCAGGACCATGACGAAGAACAACAGGGCCGTTGTGCGGATCGTGTTCTGCATGAAACGCACCACAATCAACGTCGGGTAGCGTTTCCACAGCCGCCAGTCCGTCAGCATGCACACCTCGTTTGTGATGAAGCCCAGGAACCATCGACGCCGCTGCTTAACCAGAGACCGATAGGTTTGCACGGCCTCAGTCTTGCAAAAGGCCGACGTGCACATCTGGATCTGATGACGCTTCTTGGCGCCAATCATGAAGAGGTGCGTGAGCCACCGATCCTCCCCCAGGTGGCATTTGGCAAAGTCAAAGAGATCGTCACATTGCTCCGCCTTGTCCGCAAAGTAGTACTTGGCCATTCTCCTAAAGGCCGAAAAGCGGAGCATGGTGAGCGCCCCCGGCAAGCACGTCACCGAGCCGCAGCCCGACTCGACAGTACGTTCGAATAGCTGGCCGTGGATATATTCCATGTCCTGGAGCAGGGTGATGATGCTGTGCTTCCGGGTTGTCGACGTGATGACCCCAGTCATGGCCAGCATGTCTCTAGAGTTTCCCGGGCTAAGCTCCATGTCGTAAACAAAGTTCTGCAGGCAGACCTTGTCTAGGATGCAGTCTGAGTCGATGAAGAGAATGAATAGATTGTCGTTTCTCTTGAGATATCTGGCATACACGCTGTCAATGAGCTTAAATGTCGACTTTTGGCAGTGACGTTTGCCGCCGTGTGGGAAGCGCGATATCGTGATGCGGGCTGCCTTGTACGACACGTCAATGCTCCGGGGATACGTGCCTATGATGGCGGGCACGCCGAGCTTTTGAATGGTGTTGAGATACAGCTCATCCACCTGCTCGCCGTCAAAGGAGAGGAAGACGTGGATACAGGCGGGCGGATAGTCGCAGTCGACGACCGAGTTGATGGCTTTGATGAGGATGTCGAGCTCTTCTCGGTAGCAAGGCATAACAATGACCACCTTGGGAGCTGTCACGTCGTCAAGGACCCGCTTGATTCGCGTAGTACGGCCGAGTTGGTTGGTGACGAGCTGATAGATGCAGAACAGCCAGGGGACCGTGAGCAGAATGGCAAAGCTCCAGAAAGCAAACCATTGCAGAAAAGACACGACGGCCCTGGGCCAGTACTGGGAGATTTGGTTCGGCAGGGGTAGCGTCACCACCATTATCGGTAAAAATATAAAGCTTCGAGGCCACTCGTCAGCCTTTGGTGCGACCTCGACCAGAGTAATTGGACATACCGAAGCAGGGCAAAGGCAATGCCGACGAGGATGCAGAGAATCCGGATGGACCAATGTTCAGCTTTGCGGAAAACCTTGAATAAGCAGTACATGAATGCCGCGAGCCAGAGAAACCACTCGAGACAGGCCATCAACATGACCACCCCGACGATGGAGGTATAGACAATCTATGCGATACATGTCACAGTCAGTAGGTTGAATGGTCGGAGATGGGGGCACAAGCCGGGGAAGGGGGGGGTTCTATAATATTGACATACGTCTCTGACTGGCCACTGTTCTGTGATAGCCATACTGCGCCAAGTGCGCTCACAAGCGTGAGCCCTGGGACTGGAGTGATGTATCGAGGGACTCGGAAGCTCGCTCCTGCAATCGCACTCTGCTGACGAGAGGAGAATATTGAATTCGCTGTTGCCCGGCAGCCATGGGCTAAATCGAGGACCACAGCTGTTCCTCCTGTCCCTAGATGTGCGTTGTCCGAGGCCAGGTAGACGATGACTAGGCCGCGAGAAATACGAAGGTCCAGGGACCGAAAGGAGCGTACGACAAAGCTGGGTAGGAGGAGGAGGAAGCAGAGTGAGTAGGAAGACGAGCGAGGGAATTGAGGTCGGTGTTGATGGCCTGTGAAATCTCATCGACTTCAGTGGCTGTCTCTTTGTCTTTGTCTTACCATTGCACCCAGAGCCACCACGTGCACCAACCAGCAGCAGGCACCCGGACCCCTCGCTACCTTCCCTACTTACATACATATTGCTTAGCTGGTAGCCGTCCACCTAATCATGCCCGCGTGATAATAATAGAGAATACTAGACACTGCTTCGGCTTCGTACATGCGGGACAAAGGGAGCTCACCGCGTCCGCTCGCTGTCCGCAGCCCGCATCCTGGCGCGCAGCACATCATGCCCCCTTGCAAGGTCCAGGGTCCGTAACAAAGCTGTCTCGTCCGTGAACCGTTTGCGCAGACTTGTTGGTTGCCGAGCTCGACATTCACACCGAGACCAGGCGGGTGGCAGCCGACGTCGCTGCCAGCCGACCATCATTTACAGCCACCAATCTCTGGCTCAAACTTTACGCACAGGTCCAGGCCTCCACCGCCAGGCCAAGCTTGATGCGCACGTCATCCTCCTTGCCCAATTGGCTAGCCCTTTCCACAATGACTCGAAGTAGCACCACCCCATAACCCCCCCCCCCCCCAACCCAAGCTTCTTCTCCATCTTCGCCTGCAATGAATCAACCGCTGGTGAATGCGGTGCACTACCGACTTCAGACCCCGAGAGCTAGTCTCTATTGGGCATAGAACTTGCCATGACTGACACTTCTTTTCTCAAGGAAACATGCCCGGGGCATGCAAGCGTCGTTGGATGCGGTTAGGCACCACATGTTGCGATTGCACGTGTGTGTCGCCTTTCGGTCCTGAACGCCTGCGCCTACTTCATCGGCTTTGCTGATCCCCCGCATGGCGCCGCATGGCGGCTCGACTTTGCTCTCGTGTGTTTGATCCGGATACGGCAGCACTCACCAATCGACGTCGCTTAGCTGCAACTTTCGGATCCGTTGTCCCCGATCCTTACTCGGTTTCTCGGTCCGGTTCTGGTGGAACGTCGGCAGTCGATCGTTGCCTGGGTTAGGGGGAGACGTTAGTTCAGCTTTTGCCGACGCTCATTGCGGGTGGATTTGGGCCTGCCTTCTTGATCTTCGCTCTGTTGAAGGTCATAATTGAGAACAAGGTTCTTGATTCTCTGCTGTTCTTCCTTTTCTGCCTGTTGCTGAGATTTCATTGCAATTGCAAATGTCGAGTCCGATGGAAGCTCCACCGTTCGAGTCTGCTTCCGCGTCAGTGCATCAGTTTCTCCCATCTCCACAGTCTGCGGCTGGCTCACCTGTTGACGATTGCCTCGCTTGGTCAAGAGCGAAAAGGCCATGGTGTTGCCCGGAGCAGGACCCTCCTCGCCATGCGGGGTCGACGTGGCCAAATCGCGATTCTTGGGCCGCACTGGCAGCGGCACGTCAAAAAGCTGCTTGCGCTCAAACTTGCGGGACTCGAGGCTCTCAGCCATCATCCTGGCATACTCCCGCTCAAACTCAGCTTCGTCCTGGGGATCAATTGCCTCCTCTTGTCGAGTAGCGATGATAGCTTCTTCGTTGAAATCACTCTCGTGCGCGGAATCATCTTCATCTTCTTGCTGTTCAGGAGTCAGCCGGCTGGTGTGCTGATTCGACCGGTATACGTGGCCTACCTCGACCTCGTCCTCGTCCGAAACGCTTTCGTCCTCGCCATCGCCATACGGCTCAACATCGTCCACGTCCCCATTCTCATCCTCGGACGACATCCCGCTCGTAGCATCGTCCGGCTCAATCACCTTGTCGACTCCGGCTGTTCTTTGGTCCTGGGCAATGGCGAGCTGGAAAGCCTTGGTCGCCTCCTCCAGGCTCGCAGCCAGCTTCCATTGCGGCCGAGTAACGGCAAGGATGTCTTGGACGACGAATTCCATCTCCATTGGAAGAGACGCCTTCGTGTGGACGTAGTACTGGTGGCACCATGGTTAGAAATCCATGAAAAAGCGCTCGACCCTAGACTCACCTGGAAGAACGACAGAAAGTAGTCCAGCTTCTTTCCTGCAGCTCCTCGGTTGAAGAACATCCCACACGTCTCCAAGATTGTGGCGATGAGACGAATTCGAAAAAAGTCGTCTGGCGGGTCGAAAGGGTTTAGCCGGCCAGGGACAGGCGGGCCACCTGTGAAAGTGTCAGCTCGGGGCAACCAGGCCTGGTAAGCTCTGGCCGACTCACCGTACCCAAAGGTCATGATCTTGTACATTGTATCAAATATCACGGGATGCTCTAGCATCCGGTAATTGTAAAGCTCTCCGAGATACTTCACCTCTGCGATGCGACGCTGGAAGAATCTGAAATCATTCTGCTCCAAGCCAAAATTCACAGACTCGACGACGTTGTCAATGACCTTGACGACAAAGTCCGGGTGATAACGGTGCAGGGCGCTCAACAAAATCCCGAGAAGGTGGATGTTTCCGTACTTGACCTTTCCGGGCTTGGAGAAGACCTTTTCCAGGATAGCGACGACCTAGATCCAGCGTCAGTCGCGGGTTCATCCCATGCCAGTCAGGGGCCGGGCATCTCACGTCTGTCTCCTCCCAATGAAACCTTCGAATCTGCTTCAAAATCTTGCCGTAGTTCTTCTTAGTGAGGTCACTGTAGAGCAGTTTCCGGACAAAGAGCTCCATGGGAGTGCGCTCCTTTTGTTCGATTGCGGGTCTCTCGGGCGGGTCCACGTAGTAGACAGCGTTGTCGATGAGCATCCTCTCGGGCTGGCCAATGTGCTGCACAGACTTTTTCCGCTGAAGAGTCTCCAAAAAGCTGGCCATGCGCGGGGCCGTATCTGGACTCTTGAGCAGGTACCGGCCGCAGTTCTCGATCAAATTGCAGAGGATCTCAATGTTCATCCTGGAAAAGTCGTCGAGACTGACTTTGAGGCAATGAAACACGACGTGCTCGGGGACAACGCCAAACTTGGTCAGCTCTGCAAGGTACCGAATGTTGCTGAGCCGTACTTGACCGAGGAAGTCCTTTTCCTTGCGCCGCTGGAGGCTACGGAACTCGGCATCGAGGTAATCCACGAGCCCCTTGGGCACGTCGGGCATATATCGACCAAGCGTGGCAACGAGTCGTGACCACGACGGGAGCAGGTCGCTCCGTCCCTTGGGAACTTCGGTCAAGGCCTTGACCAGGCGGTTGCGGGAAGCTTTGGAATTGAGAAAGCAAAAGTCGACGGCGGTTTGGTCAATGGCTTCCTTGTTGGGGAGCTCGGGCAGACGGGCCAGCAACGCATCAACCTGAGCACCAATTGTCTTGTTTGCGATGGCCATGGACTGTTCCTCGGCGGCTTCAGCCGCCTTGTTGTTGTTGCTGTTATCTGCTGCCTCGGTGGCCTCGACTTTTTTTCCCACCTGCTCATCTGCATCTGGTTTCTTTTTCCGCCCATCTTCGAGGAGGATCGGAGGAACCTTGCCTTTCAGGTCCACTAGATTCTCGTAGAAACGGCGCTCATCCTCGTCTGCCCAGATCCCCGGGCCTTCACCCATCGATCGCAAATAATCGCTCGTTTTTACAAGACCGATTGAGCCGCTCGATGTCGCCAACGGGTCGTCGGAATCCTTGAGGTCTGGCATTTCGGCACCAATGACGTCGGCAATGATTTGAGCGTTGGATGCCATGCGATCCTGGGCCTTGACCAGTCTCTCGTAGTTTGCTTGGCGGTCCTCGAAGACTTCGCCCGACTTGACGTAGGCTTCGGCATTCCTGCGAGCCTGGGACTGAATAGACTTTTGGTCTCGGATCAAATGTGCCGCAACGTCGTCAAAGTATCGTTGCAGAACGCTTCGGAAGCGCTCGGCCACGTCTTGGGGCGTGAAAGGGTGTTCTGAGATAGGCGACTCGAGGGCATCCTCGGCTTCGAGATGTGTTCCAGTAGTTGCGCTGGCGACGCCGTCCTCCTCGACAGTCTTTCGCCCCTCGGATCCTGCCGCTTTGACAGCAAGGATATCCCAGCTGAAGGCTTTGACGAAGACGACTAGCAAGGGCAGATTGGCATGCTCCCGGTCATGGCCCAGAAGATCCTTGAGAACTTCGAGAGGAAACGGCTCGGCACTGCCACCCTTGCTAGAGGTGCCGCGTGCTTTGAGCTCAGCAGCCTTGCCGATTGCACCCTTTGTTGCATCGTCGGGTTTGGTCGCATCATCCAGAGTTCTGAGGACGCCAACCAGCCAGAGTTCGGTAATGACGCGTAGGAGAGATCTCTGGCGGGTGATGCGTTCCTTTTCTTCTTTCTCGCGAGCTTCTGGAGCCAGTGTCTTGAGAAAGCCCTTGTCGGGGGTGGCCATTCCCTTGCCGAGTAACCAGGCGAGATATTCGGTGAACTCGGCGGGACCAAAGCGCTGGTGGAGGGCGCTCACGATCTCGACGCCAGCCTCGATCTCACCTGGAGACTTAAATTTGCAGAGACCCTCATAGCAGGCGGAGACGATTTCGGAAAGGTACTTGTGTAAGCTTAAGGTGCGGATGTCTTGCAGGAAGGTACCGAGGGTGGCGGAGGTTACAGCAGTTCGCAGTCGTTTGATGAAGGCCGTGTTCTTTTTGAGGGACGAGTCGAGTGCGCCGCCGACGGGGTACAGTCCTGGGTTTCAAAGCATTAGCATTCCAAGTGCGCTCTTGTGCTGTCTTTGCCCTTTGCTCTCTTATGGGCGCTCGCGCTTCCGCTCCCATAGACGGCGGGGGGCAAGGAAAGGGTGAGGGGTTGCTAACCATTGTCGCCGGTCCAAGCTCTTTCATTGAGGGAGCGCAGCTCTTCTGCAGAGCAGTCAGCAGAAGGAACGAGGAAATGTGGCCAGGAAGGGAAGCTGCGCAGCTTACGCTTCCTCGCGCGATCCATGTCGGCGCAACGGTGACGATTTCGTGATGTGATGTGGACGAGACACGCGGACGTTGCCACGCTTTAATCGAAACTTCCTATATCGCCGTGGCAATTGGTCTCTTGGGCAGGCGATGCGAGCGAGCATAGGGAGGTCGTTACTGGGGCAGCGAGTCGTCTGGCCACGGCCACGAGGCGTCGGGTACTTGAACCGCTGTAGTTTGACCGGGTCGCTGGCAGGAGATGAAATAGTACTGCTGCTGCCAGGTATCTCTTGGTACCTAAGTAGATACCTGGTAGGTACAGTGGGTTGATAAAAGTTACGAGTAAATGTAAGTCTTAGTACTAACCTATACTTTCTACTAAACTTTTAAAAATATATATAAGGATTAGCTCTTAATAAAAATCTTTAAAAATGATATTTAAAAGAGGCCTTACTTTTTACTATATAATGCTATTTTTAACTTATTTTTATTATTTTTATTACTAACTTTATTAATATAAATCTAATACTCCTATAAATAATAGTATTAAAAAATAAGGACTATTTTAATATTTCTTATTAAAGTATTATAAGTATATAATTATATTAAAAACTATATATTAAAATACTTTAAACTTTTTAAAACATTATAATATACTTATTATACTTTATATTTATTTATTAAATATTAAAAAGATCATTATATAACTGTAATTATTATCATTTATATTCTTACTAAATTAAGAAGTAATATTAATAAAAGTTTTAAATACTTATTAATAAAAAAATATTACACTAATATTTAAGGACTATATATTAATTACTACGCCTTATAATATAAAAATAAAGGGATAAAGCGCGGACTAAATACTACTAGTTAAAGCTAGTACTATAAACTAATTACTACGCCTTATAACGTAAAGATAAGGGGATAAGGCGCGGACTAATTACCGCTAGTCGGGACTAGTACTATAAACTAATTACCGCTAATTAGGGCCGGTACTATAGACTAATTACCGCTAATTAAGCTAGTATAACAAACTAATTACTATATATAAATATATATAAGGGTTTATAAATAGTAAAAAGCTTATTTTTTCTTAAAAGTATAGCCAGCTACTTTATACTTCGTTCTTTAAGTTAATTTTAAAGATCTTTAACTATACTATCTTACTATTTATTATTAATATATAAATAAACTATAAATATCTTTATAAAATTACTTAATAAACTAAGTATAAGCTTAGTTAAAAATACTATAAACTATAGTTAGGGAAATCCCTTAAATATCCTTAAATATCCTTTAAAAATCGCGGTAAAGTCTATCTTATATTTTTAAGGTGCTTTTAAAGTTAAAAATAAGCTAAACTATAATTAAAATATCTTATAAGAATCCTTAAATATCCTTAAAAATATTAATAAAATCCGTTTAATAGTTTTTATAGTATCTTTTATAGTTAAAAATATTATAAACTATAGTTAGATAAGCTTTTAAGTATTTATAGTTATATCTTAAAGGCTTTAATAAGGTTTAATTAATAATACTTATTATATCTCCTTAAGCGAGCCTTTATAGCATATACTTTTAACGTTCTTATTATAAGGTTTTATAAAGCTCTTTAAAAGTAAAGTAAGGAGTTTAAGCCTAGCTATTTAAATTTTATAATAACTCTTTTAAGTAAGAAAAAAAAGCTAATATCTTAATTAGTTTAAAGTAAAAATAAAGTAAAAAAGGCGCTAAGTAATAGCTTTATAATAGCGTCTTTATACTATATTAATAATATACTATCCTTATTCTTTTAATAGTTTTTTTTAGCTTATTTAGCTAATAGTAATTAAGTAGCTTAAGATAGTAAGTAAGCGGCTTTATTATAAATCTTTATTACTTATTTAGTTATATATCTTTATTTTATTAAGGCGATTAATATATCCGGCTAAAATTAATAATAAGGGTTTTAACTTTCTTTTAAGTATATATTTAAGTACTTATTAAGTAGTAATAAGTTTTTATACTAAGGAATATTTATTTTTTATAGCGGGATATATTATAAGAAATTAGTTTTATTTAAGCTTTATTTTAAATTATTATCCTACTTACCCTTTACGCTATTTTTAATTCTTTACTAAGTTCTTTATACTACTTATTAGCCTTATAAGCCGCTTATAAGTAAAATATTATATCTTACTTATTACTACTATTATAGCTATCCCTTGGTTTTTATTACTAAGCTTTTTAACTTATTATCCTTTTTATATAGCGCTATTACTTATACCTTTTTATTAATTAATACGCGTTTAGCTACTAAGAAAGTATTAAAGTAAGGATAAGCTATCTTACTAATATTAATAAGTATAGTTAGTATTAAGACATTAAACGTTTATATTCCCGATTAAAAGTAGGTAATAAGGTCCTTAATAGCCTTAATGCTTAATTTCTTACTTTTAAGGTTTTAAATATATTTAATAGTTTTAAAAAACCGCTTTATAAAAAGGGCCTTTAAGGTAAGAATATAAAGCGCGTAGTTAGTATAGTTAATAAAGCGGATATCGGAACCTAAGAATTTTATTGCTTAAGTTAAAGTTAAGTCGCATTTAAACTTTTTACGGGCTTATAAGTAAAACTTAGCGTAGTTTATAGCTAAGCGGAAACTCTTAATAATTATAATCTTATTACCGAAGTATAGACCTATAAAGCTAAGCTTATTAAAGATTATATTAATTACTATTAACGGCTTTTATAAAATTAAGCGGCGGAATATATTATAAAGCTAGTTATTACTATTTCTTTTAGTTAAAGAAAGATAGCGGAAAAACTATAATAAGGCGCTTATATGCTTTTATATAGCTAGGCTAAGTATAATAACTAGGAGAAAAAGCGTTTACTAAGCGGGACTAAATAAGTCTTTAAAGCTTATAGTAGCTATAAGCTAAGAAGGGGATTTTATAATATAGGCTAAACTATATATAAAGCGAGATAAGGTTTAAGTTATAGTAGCTTAAAACGCTATTATAAACCTAGCTATAAACTAGTTAAGCTAAGCCTTAAATATATAGTTAAAGATAGCGTAGATATTATTTTAATTATTTAGCTAAAGCGGGTTCTTATTAGCTATAATAACTACTATAAATCTTAGGATTATAACGAGGTTAGCTAGCTTAAAGGCGTTAAGTATAAGCTAGTTATTTTACCAGTAAAGATTTAGCTATGCTTTAAAAAATAAAAAGGTAATAAAAGCTTTTAAATAATAAAAGCTAAGTAAAAGTATAGTTAAGTTATTATAAAAATAACTATTTGGACTACGCTATAATATAAGGCCGGGGGGTAAGTCGTCTAAGTTAAGTATTTAAAAAGGGTAATATAAGCCGTCTTTTATAATACTATAATTTTAGTTAAGTCCGTCGGCTTAAGTATAGTTATAAAAAGTAGTATAAGTTTATATAAAGGCTTAAACTTAAAGGTTTTAACTTTTATTAAAGAACTTAAAGCTATAAAGAATAGCTACCTTATTTCTATAAAGCTTAAGCGTTTACTTATATCCTTTATATTAAAAGTATAAAGGCTTATAGGAGAGCGGGCTAAAAAAGTAGTTATAAAATAGCTAATCTTCGCTATAAAAGACGTTAAACGATAAAAAGACTTCAAATAAAAATATAAAGATTATAAGCTTAAAGTAAAAAAGGTTATATATATAAAAGTAAGCGAGGTAAAGTAAGCTAAAGCTAGCGGTATAAGGAAGTATAGTTATAAAAAGAAAAAAAAAGAAAAAAGGTAAGTAGTAGAGAGAATTTAAATAAATATATTATAAGGCTAAAAAGGCCTTATTACTTAAAGTAAATAGCGGTATATTATTATTAAAATAACTAATTACTTTAAGCGCGGTAAGTTATAGTTTCTTATAACTTATAATAGTCCTTAAGTTTCGTGCTTAAGTTTAACCGCTTAATTTTCTTAATTAAAGAGTTTTATATTAAGTTATAAAGGCCGCGCGTTATACTTCTTTTTAAACTACTTTAGTAGCTAACTCCTTTTATGCTTTTTAAAAACATTTACGATCTTTAGTAAGAAAACCGCTTTTTATTGAACTATAAGTTATAGCTACTTAGCTAGCCTTTTTAAGCTATAAAAAACTCTTTCTTAAGTTTTTTACCGCTTTTATTTATTATATAGCTTTATAAGATTCGTTTAACTTCTTACTTATTTAAATAAAGTATTTTTTTATTTTAAACTAGCTTTAAGGGTATAGCTAGCTTATTTACTAAGCGTAGTTATATTACTAAAACGACTCAATAGATATTAAGGGATAATTTCATATCTAACCGGTATATAAGCTATTTTACTTTAGCAGTAACTTTAAACGGCTTAGTGCGTTTTTCTTAAAGTTTTACTAGTTTACTATCCGTAATATAATAACCCTTATTAAGCTATAGCTAGACTTAATTGCTAGGCTTAAATTTTAGCGGGCGATGTTTCTTATCGTATTTATTTTTTATAGCGGCTTAAGCATAAGTAATAGCTAACTTAGCTTTTTCTTATAAGACCTTTTAGTTTTATAGGTATAAGTAATTATTAAAGAACCGGAGCCTATTATTTATTTTTATCCTTATAATAAGCTTGCTAAGGGATATATAAATTACTAAGGAGAAGGAATTATTAAGGCTAAACTAAAAGGCTATTAGTATATTAGTTTAGCGTAAGTTTAAGAAATTAGCGGTAAAGAATTATAGCGCGATTTTTATAGTTTAGTTTCGCCTTTTTAATAAGCTATTAGACTAAAAGTACTAAGCGGTAAATATAAAAAGCTTCGATCCGAAGGCTTACTATCAAGTCCGCTAAAATGTTAAAGTAAATTTTATATCTTAGTTAAAGATTATCTTTTTCGGAATCCTTTACTTAGCGCGGAGTAGCTTAGTATATAACGCTTATGCTTAAGCTTCCGCTATAAACTAGTTTTTGCTTAAGATAAAAAGATATATTTATAAGGGAGTAAAATATACTCTCTTACAGCTTATAAGCTAAATATAGCATAAATAACACGCGATATAAATATGCTAAAATATATATTAAATCCGCTAGATAATTTTCTATACTATATATATTCTCCTATATTCTTTTACGTATATATAAGCAAGGTATAAGCAGATTAAGAAGAGGTATATATAAAGACTATATTTATAATCTATGCTAAGTTGCTACGCTACCTCGTATTCCTTGCGGAATTAATCCCTAGGCTTATAAATATAATGTTAACTTAATAATAGCTATTAGCTTACTATGTATAATTGCGCTAAATAAGGGGCTCTTTTTTAAATTACTTTAGTTACTTATAGCTTAGGAATTGTCTATATAAAGAGGCCTTAGTCCCCCCTTTACTTTAAATAGATTATTAACCTTATATATGTATATCTTACTTATTTTTTTACCTTTTTACACACTCTTAATATCTTTATTATCCCCTTACTCGTAGCTATAAATCGACTCTTTTTTATAGCTATTTGCTTATTAATTATATCTTTAAGAATTTATTAGTTATAGTTAGTAAAGTATTAAAGAAGTTCTTTATAAGATCTTTCTATAAAGATTATTTAGCTTAAACTACTAAGAGCTTAGTAATAAAGTCTATCGCTATTATATAGTATAAAACCGGCAAGCTTTAAATTAAGATAAGCTACTTTAATATCTTACCTTAATCGGTTTAGTTATAGTAATAAGTATCGTAGCTATCTATAACTTTATTTATATATTTACTAAGCTATAAGATTAAGAAGCTTTTAAATAGATCTTACTATATATAAGTGCGGCTAGTATAAAAATATTTAGTATAAGTATCTTTAACGATCTTCTTAGCGTAAGTCTTAAGGATATATAGTCTTTAGCATTTATCGTTCTTTATAAAGTATAGTTACTTTTATAACTAAAGGAATAAAAGTTTAAGGATACTATCTTTATTACTAAGCTACGTAATAATATTTCCTTATTATATATCCTCTATATATCTATTAATTATTTTTTAGCGGAGCGGTAATTTAATTAATACTTCCGTATAAAAAAATACGCGGTCCGTTATCTTATCTTCTTAAATACGTTTTAATTCCCTTTCTTCGTTTAAGGATACTAAGCTATTATCTTAATATAATAAATATAAAAAAGCGTTTAATATAACGTTTTAAATACTTAGAATATAGTATACATTAAGTGGGAATTAGCTTAAGTATTAAGAAGTAAGGACTAGCTTATTATTAGATTTTATATTAGTAAAAAATAATGATTTTTAATATACGATTTTATAAGTACTTATATAGTTAGTAAAGACAACTACTTATAGCGTTTTTATAGATAGTATTAGTATATATAGCTTACGGACCGCCTATATTAAACTAACTACTTTAAGTTTTATAAGCTAGTATTAAAGTTCTCCGCTTTAAAGGGCGCGGCCTAAGTAAATAATAAGCTAAACCTTAGTCCGGGCTAGTAAAGCCTTTTTATCCTATTTTATACTTTTCTTTAAGTAAAAGACTATAGCCGCTACTTTATATTCTTAAGACGTATCGATTTAAATAAATAGTTATTAAGCGGGGTTAAAGTAATAAATT
The DNA here is from genome assembly GCA_027405785.1 of Ophiocordyceps robertsii. Lineage (NCBI taxonomy): Eukaryota > Fungi > Ascomycota > Sordariomycetes > Hypocreales > Ophiocordycipitaceae > Ophiocordyceps > Ophiocordyceps robertsii. Next base: position 83,539 of record JAPEBW010000044.1, on the reverse strand, counting down.
ATTTAAAGCTTAGTAAGTCTTTTAGTTAAATTTATAAAAGCTTTATCTTTTTCTAAAGTAGGCTAAAAATTAGCTTTCGCAGTATACTATGCTTATCCTTAACCCCTTAAGAGGACTCCTTTTTCTTATCTTACTTAAAGCAGCTTTATCTTTTATTTTTATAAGATATCGACTTCCTTAGTAAAATATAAGACTATATAGCATAGCTATCCGGTAAAGCCGATTTATTTCTTAAGCTATTAAAAGTTATATAAAAACGCAATATCTCTTAAAGCTTATATATATTCGTTTATATTTATTAAGCTAATAGCGTTTACCTTAAATCTAAGGAGTTATATAGATTAGTACGCTAAGCAGGACTTTAGTTTAAATAAGGTAATATTATAGTCGTAAAAAGCGCGGAATACTACCTTTAAGTTTTTTTTAGCTATATTAAAATAGATAATTATATTATTAATATAAGCCGCCGCGTATTCTTAATATCTATAAAGGACGTTATTAATAAACTTTTAAATATATACCGGGGAGTTTTTAAAGCTTATAAGTATTATAAGCGATCGTTTTAGCCCGTAATAGCTTATAACTATAAATCTTTCTTAGTAGTTTTAGTAAACTAAAAACTAATAAAAAAACGATTATATGTTTACTATAATAATAAACGTCTTTCCTTAAAGGCGTTCAATTATATTGCTTTAAAGCAGTATTAAGTAAGCGTTTAAAGTAGTAATAGCATTAATCCCTTATAAGTTTATAACTACTTATCTCTTTTCTTTTCCGTTTACTAGATTTTATACTATAAATACTAGCGCTATAAATAAAGTCGGCTTATAAACTTATTTTAATCGTCTTTACTTCGCTAGCTAGCCGAATATAATATTTACTACTTTCTTATTTTTATCGCTTAATAGATATAATCTTAATACGACTTATTAGTATTATAACCTTTTTATTAAGGGGATATATATATTTAGACTTACTTATATATACTACTCTTTTATCGTTTTAAAAGCGGGGAAACGATTAAAGGATATTTTCAACCTTTAATATATATTTTAAGTCCTTAGCGTAAATTTAAATGCTTTTATAAATAGTAAGTTTTAGTAGATCCTTAATTCGGCTTATTTTAAGCTTATAGTTTACTATAAGATCCTTTTATAAGAAGTCCTTAATAGTGTTTATTTTATCTAGGTTTTTTATAAAGACTTTTATTAAGGGAGTAGTAGTATCGGCCTTTTTATATAGCTAAAACTGCTTATTAAGGTCCGTAATTATCCTTATCTTTTAGCCTTAGCGGAGTATTAATAGCTCCTAAAAATAGTTTATCGCTATAAAGCTCTTATAATCCTATATTATTATCTAAGCGAGCTTAAAGTCGTTTAAGAAGCATATTATATTATACCTTAATAGTAGGGCCTGGACTTATATATATAAGGCGTAGCTAAAACTAGCTAAAATCGTTATAATAACTAAGTAAATTTTACTTATTGCTATATAACTAGTTTTAGTAAGACTATCTTAATTTTAGCTTTAATCTTTTTATAAGCCTTAATTTATAAAACGAATATAAAGTTAATATAGTCCTTTTAATAAAAAACTAAAAAATCTTAACTAAGTAATATATTAGCTGCTAAGTATGTTATTATTTAAGCGCTAATCTTTACCTTTATTACCGCGAGGCTACTATTTAGCCTTCTTTATATATATATAGTAAACTTTACTTATTTAATAATAGTTAGTTTTCTTACTTCTTAAATAGGAATTTATTAAAAAGAGTTTATAATTACGTCTTAAAAGGTCTTTACTAAGTCGGCTTAAATAAGGCTTTAGTTTGCCTTAATATCTATATAGGCTTTAATACTTATATTAAGCCCTTTTCTTTTAACTAATAAGCGTATATAAGTAAATCGTAATAGCTTATTAAGACTTAATAGTTTAACGTTAAGAGAAGCCTTAACTATCTAAACGCTTTATAACTTTTAAATAACTACTTACTATATTAAGCTACGTCTTTATATAATAATATCTTAGCTAAGGTTAAGGGGGTATTTATCTTCGATATATTAATAAAGTTTATTCTTTAAGGGGAATTCTTTACTATAAAATCTATATACTTTATTAGCTTTTTAAACTATGTTTATTATAGTATGGATTGCGGTTTCCTTTAAGCTTTTATTAGTATTTATTTAAGCTCTTTTTATATTATACTCTTTATCCTTTAAATAGTCGTTAATCTTTACTATAGTTCTTTTCTTAGTTACAAGGTATAGTTAGTCTAGCCTTAGCGTTAATAAGTATATAGTCTTAAAGGTCCTTTTTTTAAGCTAAAAGACCTTAGCTTATATCTTTAGCTATTTAAATAAGTTTCTCCCTTAACTTAATAAACACTATAAGGCTTATAGTATATCCGCCTTTACTAAGCGGTTTAAAAACGTCACCCGCGGTCTTAATAAGCCCTTAATAGATAGTCGGGGCGTCTTAAACTATCCTCTAAGTATATATAAAGTATAGCTAGTCGGTACTTACTTTTATATAAGTAAGACTTATTTCTTTTATATTAGTAAGTGTTTTTAAGATCCTTAAGTATATTTAACTTATAGCTAAGGAAGAATCTCCTTATATTCGTTAATCTATTTCTTAATATCCTCGTTTCTTATTAAATAGTATAAGGATTTTTATAAATTAATATTTAGCGTTTAGTAGATTATTATAGTTAAGTAGTTTAGCTAATAAAGCGCGGCCTTAGCTTTATATTATTAGTGCGATATTTAAGACTTAAAGTTAAACTTTATTACTATATCTTTAATAGTAAAGTGCCTTTTATTAAGTGCTTATATTACTATATTTAAGCGGATTTTAAACCGTTTTTCTAAGGCGGAGATTTATTAGCTTAGTTTAATATTAAGCTTGTAAAGCCCTTTTATTATAGTTTTAAAAGGTCTCCGGAATACTATTCCGCCGTGCTTCTTTAAAAATAAAAGGCAATTAAATAGCTAATTTATCTATATAGGCCTCGCTTTTATTAACCTTTTAGTAGATTAAGTTAATAAAATAGTTTACTCCTTAAAATACACTAGCCTTATTATCTTCTTAAACCTTATTAAAAGATACTTTTAGCGGTCTTAATAGGTTAAATCTCCTTATATCCTTAACTTATAGTTAAGGTTTTTTTTAAAGCTTAATAAGTATATCTTCTTTTCTTAGTACTTAAGGAAGACTTAGAAATTATTCGTTCGATATTATTACTATTTTTACTAAGGGGCTTAAGGCTATACTTAATCTTAATATCTATATACTAAGTATAAATAAGTTTAGCTTATTAAGGGTATCGCTTACCGCGTCTTTATTGCTTATTATTAAGGTCTTTATCTTAATACTCTCGCTAAGTGCTTAACTTTTCGTTTTATATATATCTTAAAAATAAGTATGCTATAAGGCCTAAAGTATAAAAGGCTTATTTTTATAAATTAAGAGTCTTAAAAACGCCTGAATTAGCGCGGCTATAGTAAATAAGGCTAAATAGCAATACTAAACTAAGAAACTACTAAGTATCCTTAAAAGCGGATTTCCTATTAAGGCTTATAAAGTAAACTTTATTAGTAGTATATAGTAAGAATATCCGCTAAGCTTATTACTTATTATATCTATTCCTTAATATAGCAGTAATAATAATAGCAATAATAATAGTAGTAGCTATAGCACGAGCCTTCTTAAGGCTTCTTTTAATTTTATAATAGTAGCACGAGCCTACTTAAGGCTTCTTTTAATTTTTAGCTACGTATAAACTAAAGGCTATTTTACCCTTTAGTATACGGACTTTCTATAAACCTCCTCCTTAATAAAGACTATTTATTATTTATTGTTATTTATTTTACTATTTATTATTGCCTTACTTATTTTAAATCACTCCTTAATATATATAGGCTATTTAATAGCTACTAAAATAATAAAATAAGAGCTTTACTACCTAGTTACCTATTCCTACCTTTTATTTATAAGCTAATTCTCTTTATATAAATTGCTTTTCTACTAAATGCCTTAAATACGCCTTCTTTATATTTAAGAGTTATAATCCCGGATCCCTTTTACTATATATAAGAGAAAAAATTAGTTATTGCAGTACCCTTATTTTATTACGCCCTTACCGGTTAATTACGCCCTTTAAGAGTAAAAACGCTCTCCTTACGGAAATTTACTTACGGAAGCACCTTTATTTACGCTGCCTTATTTACCCTTTTCTCTCTTTACTAAAATAATAGAATTTGCAAGCTTTTTAAAAGGAACCGCCCTTTACGGCCCTTTTAACTAAGAGCGTTGGATTTTAACGATTTAGAAATACGCTACTTCTTACAGAATTTAAGATTAAACCGATCCTTCGGTTACCTTAAAAAAGCCCCTTTTACGGCTTCTTAAGGAACCCTTAGTCTTATAAGTAAATTCTTAAGTAAAGGAAATTACTAACCTTTTTATCGATAATTTAAAAACCTATAAGTTCCTTTACTTAAGGTATCGAACTAACTTATAGAGCTATAAAGGCTAATAAAAGGCCCTTTTTACTTTATAGCAATATATTATAAAAAACATCGGAAATTACTATTTTACGATTATAGATATTTACGACGTTCTTATTAAGCTTTCCTTATTATAAAGACGGGTATATCCCTCTTCGTAGAATAAGGAGAAAGAAGTCCTTACGAATTTTTAAAGGATTTTATCTTAACCGGATTAAACTAATCTAGCTACTAAGATTATAAATTAGCAAAAGACCCTTATAGATATAAAAAGAACGCAGCTTCCGGAGGTATAAGGCCTACGCCTTACGCAGAGCTTTTTAAAGGCTGTTTTTAGCCTTAATAGCTCCTTTATTAATAATTAGATTAACCGAATAGACGACGAAGCGAGATAGAATAAAAACGGGTAGTAGGAGACCTTTTTAAACGGCATTAAAATTTTAGAGATTTTCGAAAGGCAATAAGCTACGAAATCGATAAAGAAATTAAAATCTACCTCCTTTACTACTTTCTAAGGCCACTTTTCGAAAGACCCTTCTTCTTTAGCCCCTTCGTTGCATTTTTGCCTTTATAAAAAACAATATTATTACGCAGACTGTTTTTATTATAACGAAAAAATACGATTAACCGGCTAAAAACTAAATAAAGAAATTTAAAAAAACGATTGACGAATTCTATACTATCCCTCGCAATAAAGCCTTAGTTAAAAACGCCTTTTGAAAGGCTAAGAAATATAAATCTAATTTTATAAATCTTTGATCGGATTTTAAATCCTTAAAAAACCCGGATTAAATAGATACTTTAGTATAAGCCGTAGCCGCAGCTAAAACGGCCCCTCTTACTATATTATAAGTACCCGTATAAACATACCTATTAAAAAATTCCTTTTTCCTTAATTATAGATTAAATAGCTATATTTATAACGCTTAAGACCGCTTTTTAAATTATATACTAACGTAAGCCTTAGCCTTAGCGGGCTTTAAAGAGTCTAAAATTCTTAAGTACGGCACCGTCTTTAAATGAATTTCCACTAGATTATTTTAGTTAAATAACGTTGCTTTTATACCTACTTTTTATACGAGCGTTGCTTCCTAACTAAAATTATAATAAACAAAAATCCACTAAAATCCTTAAATAAGCAGTATTTTTACTACTACTAAAGAAGTCTATAAAACGTAGCTATTATATAATTAATACGTTATCGAATATAACGAAATTAAAGCAGCTTTTTTTTCTACCTTAATTCTTTCCTTATTATCTTCCTCTTCTTTATCGTCTTCTTTTTCCTTAACGGAAGAAAAAAAAAACCTACTATAACTACCTTTTCTTTTTAGCTTTAGTATAAAAAACTAAGGCACCTTAACGAGTAGGCATTGCGAAAGACCTTTTTTAGTAAGGGTATATCTATTTTTACGTCTTTTACTATCCCTAACTACGAGCCTTATAGGCTTAGGAAAGCAAAGAGAACTATATTATATATATAACTAGCTATAAAAGCTATAAGTCCTTTTTATCGGATTTTTTACGACCTCTTTTTACTACTAAATTCTTATAATAAGAAGAAGGTTGCTTTTCTTATTAAGGACGATTTTACTAACCTAATTTTCTTTTACGCCCTTCTAAATTTAATATTAAAGGAGCGTCTCGACTACCTTACTTGCTTTTAAAGCTTTATATAAAGGCAATTTAACCTTACTATTTATAAAATTTATTAGGATAACGATAAAGCCCTATAAAAAGAATACTAAGAATTTATTACGGAATAAAAGATTATTAACAAGCCTTTTACCCCTTATATACTAGCTTAAAAAGGCTTAATAGAGCGTGCTAAGGGGGTAATTTTATTAAAGGCCCGTATAATACGAATTTCCTCGAATTTACTTATTACCCTTTAGCTAAAAATCTAAAAAACGGCTACTTTCCTTTATAATAAGACGTCTTAAAGGACTCCTTAAGGTTCTTAGACTTCTTTTACTAAAAAACCATAATCTTAGCTTATAGAGAATAGTAAGGGAATTCCCCCTCTTTCCCCCGACTTTTCTACTATTTATATATACGGCTATAAAGCTTACCCTTTAATAATAAAGGCTCTTAAGAATACCGTAAAAAGAGGCCTTAAGCTTAAATAATACGTAGAAGTTAGCTTCTTAATTAGCTATAACTTTACTAATATTTATCAAATTTCTATCCTTTTTTAATAAGAGGTTTAAAGGGTATAAGACTGCTACGCCTTACGGCATAAGGATAAGAGGATAGAGCGCGGACTAATTACCGCTAGTCGGGGCTAGTACTATAGACTAATTACCGCCGGTTAAGGCCAGTACTATAGACTAATTACCGCTAGTTAAGCTAGTATAACGGACTAATTACCGCATATAAACATATATAAGGGTTTAGAAATAGTAAAAAGCTTATTTATTCTTAAAAGCATAGCTAGCTACTTTATACTTAGTTTTTTAAGCTAATTTTAAGGATCTTTAACTATATTATCTATAATATATAGATAAACCGTAGATATCCTTATAAAATCGCTTAATAAACTAAGTATAAGCCCGGTTAAAAATACTATAGACTATAGTTAAGGAAATCCTTAAAATATCCCTAAATATCTCTTAAAAATCGCGGTAAGGTTTATCCTATATCTTCCGGGGTACTTCTATAGTTAAAAACGGGTTAAACTATAGTTAAGATATCCCGCGGAAATCCTTAAAAATCCCTTAAAGATACCGGCGGAATCCGCTTAATAGTTTTTACGGTATCTCTTATAGTTAAAGACGTTATAAACTATAGTCGGGTAAGCTCTTAACCCTCTATAGTATTATCTCGGAGACCTTAGCGGGGTCCGACCGGTAATGTTCGTCGTATCTCCTTAAGCGAGCCTTCGTAGTGCGTGCTCTAGGCGTTCCCGTCGCGGGGTTCCGTAAGGCTTCCTTAAGAGTAAAGTAAGGAGTCTAAGCGTAGCTGTTTAGATTCCGTAATAAAGACGTTACCTTTAATAAGCAGTCTTTCTTTATAAAGACGGTACTTATATAAGACCTTATATTAATTAAGAAAGACGTATTTTAACTATATATTATAGATTATAATAATGCTATATATAACGATTTTTAAAGTACTAAAATTTAATTATAAGACGTAATAGAAATAATAAAGTCGAATTCTTTTATTAACACGCAGCTTCTAACTTTAAATTCCTCGCTAGAACTTAATACTTTAAATACGTAAAATAAACTATTAAAAAGCTTTAAAGAAGCGCTTTTTAATAATAATTTCCTTAATAAAAAGACGTTTCGTAATATCTTTTAAATTAAGCTTTTAAGCCGCCCGCCTTAAAGTATTGATTTTAATAGTATAACCGATATTTTTATAGCGGAAAACACACTAAAGAATATATATAACTAAGAGGATATAATAAAAATTCCTTAAGATCCGATTTTTACCCTTAAACCCTCTTAAGCTTCTTAATCTATAAGGAATTATACTGCTTTTACCGCTTTTTTACCGCGCTTTTCTTTATAGCTTTTATAAGCTGCATTTAACGCTTCTTTCTATGCTTTTTAGAAAAAGAAGATATATAGTCGAGCTTTACCGCCCCTCCCTCGATTTTCGTCGGACCTATTAACATATAGATTTAGCAAAGAATTTAAAGAAGCCGGAAAAGCAAAGTAGAAATCCTTATTAAAAAGGAAGACTTTTTTTTTTAATTATACGCCTTAAAATTTAGGAACTACTTAACTCTTACCCTTAGCTTAGACTTTTACCTATTAATTTAATAAGTATAGATATCTATAAAAATTTAAGGCCCGCCTTTATATATGCGGAGACTTATAGCCTTATAATAAGAAAAATACTTATGCAGCTACTTTAGTAGTAAGGAATTTTCGCATTCTTATAGCTATAATAGCTAAATTTAACCTTAAGACCTGATCTCTTAACGTAATTAACGTATTTATTAACGTAGACCTTTACGAAAAGATCTATATTTATTTCCCGGATAGATTTAAGATACCCGGATACGTATTACGGCTAGTAAAAGCCCTTTACGGACTTTAATAGTTACCCCCTTTTTAGTAAAAAGAGCTTTCTTTTACCCTTATTTCCTTATAGCTTTAATAGTGCCTTTAAGAGCTTTATATCTTTACGGCGAATTCTATACTTACTTTCTTTTACGTTAACGATATTATTATTATATTTCGTAAAGAAGATAAAAAGGAAGCTAAAGACTTTATATCTCGTCTTAATAAGACGTATTCCCTTACCGATAACGGCACCCTTACTTTTTTCTTAAGACTACGTATTATCTAAGACTAGTAGCTTCGAAAGCTATATATTAGCTAGTATATATATATCGATAAAATATGCAATGTATATAACCTTCACCCTTTTATTTCGAAAGAGTCCCCTTTTCCTATTCTTAAGACCTTAAAGAAAAATATAGCTACTATATCTAACGAAGAAATCGATTACTACTAATCTCTTATAGGATTTATTAATTTTTTAGCAATTTATATAAGACCGGATACCTTTAAAGCCTCGAACACCCTCGCGGAATTTATATAAAATCCCTTCCGGCAATATACGCAGCTAGCAAAATCCCTTATTTCCTACCTTTATTCCCCACGCTATTTTAGTATTAAGTTTTCTAATACTAAAGACTTAAAGCTACTTACTTATATAAATATAGCTTTTATAGACAACCTTAAGACTAGAAAATCTAGTTAAGGATACGTTATAAGCCTTTTTAACGGACTTATCGCCTAGTCTGCTAAAAAGCAATATACGGTTACTACCTCTTTTACGGAAGTCAAGCTTTTAGCTCTCTTAAATACGGCAAAAAAACTTATCTCGATTTTACGCCTCTTTTTTAGTATCTCCCTTAAACCGGACATTTAAATCTCTACGATTTTCTATAATAATAAATGGACTATACGCCTTGTTACCTCGGAAATCTTAAAGATTAAAACGGCCTTAAAGCACGTTAAAATCCACAACTACTAGGCTAAGTAGGAAACCCTTCGGAATATATTTTCTATTAATTTTATCCCCTTGAATTATTTAGTCGCAAATAGTCTTACTAAATTACTACTAAAATAACGCTTCTTTAAATTTCGAAAGCAGCTTCGTCTTACTAATATTACGGACCTTTACCCCTCGTTTTTTATAAACTCTAACTTTAAATAGCTATTTATGCTATCTAGGTCTTCCCCTTTTTAAGGCTTAACTTAAGGGGGTATATTATATCTTTTCCTTAATATAGCAGCAATAACAGCAGCAATAGCAACAGCAGTTGCTATAGCACAAGCCTCCTTAAGGCTTCCCTTAATTTCAGCCTCCTTAAGGCTTCCCTTTATTTTATAACAGCAGCACGAGCCTCCTTAAAGCTTCCTTTTATTTTTAGCTACGCATAAACTAAAGGCTATTTTACCTTTTAGTATATAGACCTTCTATAGACCTCCTCTTTAATAAGGACTATTTGTTATTCGTTGTTATTTATTAAACTATTTATTATTGCCTTACTTATTTTAAATCACTCCTTATTATATATAGGCTATTAAATAGCTACTAAAATTATAAAATAAGAGCTTTACTACCTAGTTACTTTTTCCTACCTTTTATTTATAAGCTGATTCTCTTTATATAAATTGTTCTCTTACTAAATGCCCTAAACAAGCCTTTTTTACGTTTAAGATTATCTTTAAGAAAAAGTAGCTTTATAATAAGCTTAATTTAAAAGGTATTTAGCAAGCAGGGAGCTAAAGGGTTTTAAAGTCAGCTTATCGTTACTTTTTCTATTTAAAGAATAATCGATTTATTTAAGTAATACTAAATTTAGTTTACTTAATTATATAGGTTTTATCGTTTTATAGTTTATTCTTTATTAATATTTTAAAAGCGGATTACTTTTTAAAAAGCGGTTATCTTAGCATAGCTAAGCGGGACTTATTCTATATCTTATTTAACTTTATAAGCTATTATAGTATAATACCTTAAAAAAGGGTAAAGGAAATTATTAAACTAGTATACTTAGTAGGCCGCGGCCTCTTTTGCTTTTACGGCCTACTTATCTTAAAGTTTTATAATAAGCGTATTAAAAAAGAGGGACTTATTATTAAAGTTAGACTTAAAGGCTAATAAGAGCTTCTTATTAAAGAAAATATTATTTAGTATTTAACTTCTTATAAGATAAGTACTTAATTATACGATATAATTACTCTTAGCTTAGCGGATATTTAAAGGATTTCCGTTTAAATAAGTAAGAATTGCTATTATTTACTATACTTTATAGTATAAGGATAAGAGGATAAAGCGCAGACTAATTACCGCTAATTAAGGCTAATACTATAAATAAATTACCGCTAATTAAGGCCGATACTAAAAACTAATTACTACTAGTTAAGCTAGTATATCGGACTAATTACTATATATAAGTATATATAAAGGTTTATAAATAGTGAAAAGCTTATATTTCCTTTAAGATATAGCTAGCTACTTTATACTTAGTTCTTTAAGCTAATTTTTAGGATCTTTAACTATCTTATTTTATTATTTATTATTAGTATATAGGTAAATTATAAATATCTTTATAAAATTACTAAATAAACTAAGTATAAGCTTAGTTTAAAATATTAGAAACTATAGTTAAGAAAATCCCTTTAATATCCTTAAATACCCTTTATAAATTAGGATAAAGTCTATTTTATATCTTTTAAGGTGCTTTTATAATTAAAAATAAGCTAAACTATAATTAAGATATTATTTAAAAATCCTTAAAAATCCCTTAAGAATACTTATAAAATCTATTTAGTAGTTCTTATAATATCTTTAATAGTTAGAAATATTATAAACTATAGTTAAATAAGCTCTTTAGTATTTATAGTTATATCTTAAAAACCTTAGCGGGGTTTAATTAGTAATATTTATCGTATCTCCTTAGGCGAGCCTTTATAGCGCGTACTTTAAGCGTTCCCGCCGCGGGGTTTTATAAAGCTCCTTAAAAGTAAAGTAAGGAGTTTAAGTATAGCCGTTTAGATTTTAAAATAAAATAGCCGCTATAGCCCGCGATTAAATATAAACGTTAAAGTAAATTAAGTTAAGGTACTTAAAGAACCTTTACTATTTATAACCTTAATCTATATTAGTGCTGTAGTAAATTATTACAATTTACTATAGCTTTATATTTAAGTAGTTATAAATTAAGTAAAAAACCTCTTTTAAGCTTAAGAAAAAGTCTTAGTTAATCTTATACTTCTTTTATATATATTATACCTAAGGCATAAAGTAGCGACGCTAGCTATTTAAATTTTCTAGCGCTAAGAGTAGCTTTTACTAATAATTATTATTGCTTATTTCTTTATTATAAGTATTATAGCCCCCGCTATTATATTATAAGGTAGTATTAAGCTACTAGTTAATAAGCTAGCCTTCTTTTATATATACGTCTTTACTATCTCCTTTAACGTTTATATAAAGGCCTTAAATTTACTTATTAGCTATTAGATTTACTACTAGCTTGCTAAAACTTAGTAACTTGTTTTAATAGCCTTTACTTATAGTAAGAGGATAGCTTATTTAACTTTTATTTAGATATTAGCCTCTCTTAGCCTTCTTTCTTGCCCTCCTTAAGTATATCTTTTTTACGCTAAGTAGCCTTTTTACTTACGCTATATTATAAGTAATAAGTCTTTTCTTAATTCGTATAACCTTATTTAAAAGGAGGCTTAAATATATTAAAAGCTAGTATATACTTAGTTTAATAATACGTAGCTAAATAATTATTTATTTAAAGCTAAAAAAAAAGGAAGGAAAACATTATTTAGGCTATATAGCTTTTTACTTATAAAGGTCACTTAAGTAGCTTATACTTAAGTTAAGTTTAAGCCAAACTTAAGCTAAGTTTAAGTAAAGTTATATATAACTTTAGCTATATATTAGCTTAACCTTAAAGTATTCGCTAAAATATAATTATAGCTCTTACTATAATATAGCTTATAATAGTTATATAACTTAAGAAAAGACTTACTACTAATAATATAGCATAAGGAAAAAAGCTACTTAGTATAAAGGGGCTATACTTAAGGAAAGTAAGAAAAAAGGCTAAAAAAGGCCGATATTTAAATAAATGTTAAGTAAACGATCTCTTTATAATAAGCAAGGACTATTAAAATAAGCTACTAAGTTTAAGTAAGTAAGTAGTAAATTTAATAGCTAATAAGTTAATTTAAGGCATTAATATAAAAGTTAAAAGAGATAGTTAGAATATATATAGAAAAAGGGGCTAACTTATATACTAGCGGCTTCATACTACTTTATAATATAATAGCGGGGGCTATAACCCCTACGATAAAAAAAAAGCAACAAAGAAAAAGGACTATTAAAAGCCGCTTTTAGCGCTAAGAAAGTTTTATAGCTAGTATTACTACTTTACGCTTAAAGTATAATATATATAAAGGAAGTATAAGATTAATTAAAACTTATTTTTTAGCTTAAAGGAGGTCTCTTACTTAATTTATAACTATTAAGATATTAAGCTATAATAAACTATAGCGACTTACTATAATACCGGTATAAATTAAAACTATAATTAATATAAGCTCTTAAAGTACCTTAAAGTACCTTAACTTAATTTACTTTAATATAAATATTAAATTATAACCTATAGCCGCTATCTAAATAAATAAATAAAGTAAGAATAAAAAGTTTATAGTATTCCTCTTAAAGTTTAAATAAAAGGTTTTTTAAAGCGGGAGAGGGATTATAGCTATATAATATATAAATCGTATTCTTAAAAGGCGCCTTAAGCCTTCGCTTTAAGGAGGCACTTATAATAGTTAACCTTTTAACTTTTAGCTTTTTAGTATATACTAATCAAATAGCGTAAGTCGTAGTAAAGCTAAAGAGGGTTTAGTAAACTAAGTAGCTATTTTAAGGCCGGAAGAAAGCGATAAGTAAGGTGACTTAAAACTAAAAGAACTTAAGGCAATACCTTAATAAGTAGAATTAACGCTATAACGTAGCTAAGAAGGGGATAAGGCCGACTTAATATATAGAGGTGCTATACTTATAAGACGATAAGGTATATCGCTTACTTTTATAAGAAAAAAAAGGAAAGAACCTTATAAGTAGCTATAGCTACTATTAAAAAAGTAATTAAAGTCAGTTTTAATTTAAGAAAAAAAGAACCTTAGCATAAAGTTAGGCTTTAAAGGAAAAAAAGAAATAATAAATAGCTTGAAAGTTAATAAGGGAGCACTTTATACTAAACTTAATACTGCTTAAAGTTAGTATTAATAAAAAAAAGGGGCTTAATATACTTATAGATATAAGCTATAATTACTATATAGTAGTAAGTAAAAAGGTAGTAATAAAGCTATAAATACCTGTTATTAAGAAAACGAGGAAGCTACTATAGCCTTTTTTAAAGAAGAGAATAATATTTTAAATAAAAGTAATTATAATGTTTAAAATAAAGATTAAAGATTACTTAAAATAAACGTTCGCTTATAAAATATTAAAGTTAAGCTAAGACGTATTCTTAAGGAGACTATAAATAAAGAAAGGTAAGGTAGTTTATAATGCTAGGGGGGAGCGGATTTAATATAAAAAGGTAAGGATTTAAATTAGCTTTTAAAAGTTAAAAAAAGCTATTAAGATCGCAAAAATCTAAAAGGCGAAGCTAATAAGCGCCTTAATCTTCGCGGCGGAGTATTAATAAGAAAATGTATAAAAGAATAGCTAAAGGTAGCGATAAGCAATAAATAGAAAGGTAATTATAACAAAAGATATAAAAAGGGCCTTTTAGCTAAAAGCGCTTATTAACTTAGCGGACTATATCTTAACTTAAGCACTATAAGTTTAGTTAGACCTCTTTATACTAGTAAAAGCGCTGAAGTAGCCCTTATTTCTACTAAGCGCAAACTATAAGATTTACCTTACTTTAAATAAGGATAGTAAGGAGCCGCTACTATTATAAGAGCCTTTAAACAATATATTAAAAGAAAAGCTACTTATCCTTTAAAAGACCTTAAATAAGTTACTAAAAGCAAACTTTATCCGCTTAAGTAGCTTATTAGCTATAGCGCCGGTCCTATTTATAAAGAAGGCCGACAGCCGCTTATACATTTACTATAACCACTAAGCCTTAAATATAGGTATAAAAAAGGAGTGTTAATTTACTTATTAAAGTTGCTTTATAATTACAAAGAAAAGGTAGCGAAGGTGCTTAAAAAGCTATAAAAAGCGGGCCTTATATTAAACCTATAAAAATACGACTTTATAATAAAAAAGGTTAAGTACTTAAGCTTTATTATATAAGCTAAAAGCAAGGTTTAATACGACTTAAAGAATGTTTAGGCTATCTAGATATAGTAAATACTATAAAATATAAGAGGCGTTTAAAGCTTTTTTAAGTTTATAAATTACTACTATACTATTATTTCGCTTTATACTTAAGCCTTACAATACTTAAATAGTCTTTATAACAAAAACACAACCTTTTTATAGACCGATAAGCACTAGGCTATGTTCGAATTTATTTAAAAAGAGTTTTATAATATGCTAATACTATAGTTATATAACCTTAAAAGAGAAATACACTTAAAAGCGGATTACTTAAAGTATGCGAAAAGCGGTATACTAATATAAATAAGGCCGGATAAAATATAATAATTAGTAAGTTTCTTCTTAAAACGGCTTAATATAAGAAAGTCTTAAATTTAAAAAAGGCCTATTTAAATCATTTAGTAAGAAAGCAATTTATATAAAGAGAATTAGTTTGTAGAAAAAAAGTAAGAATATGTAACTAAGTAGTAAAGCTTTTGTTTTATTACTTTAGTAGATATTTAATAGCCTATATATAATAAAAAGAAATTTAAAATAAGTAAGGGAATAATAAATCGTGTAATAAATAACAACAAGTAATAAATAGTTCTTATTAAAAAGGAGGTCTATAAAAAGTCTATATAAAGTCTGTATACTAAAAGGTAAAATAGCTTTTAGTTTATAGATAGTTAAAATTAAAAGAAGCTTTAAGGAGGCCGAAATTAAACAAAAAAGCTTTAAAAAGACTTATATTACTACTACTACTACTACTTTTAGTTATAGCGTATTTACTACTATATTAAGGAATAAATATAATATAAAGTATAACTACTTAATTTATTATAAAGAGCTATTAATAATTATAAGATATTTAGACTTTTAAAGGGAACATTTATATAATACGCTAGCGTTTATAGTACTAATAAACTATAAGAACTTAAAGTACTTTTAAGTAAAAAGGAAGTTAAATAAAAAGTAAAGTAAGTAAGTAATAAAGCTTACTTTATATAACTTTATATTAAAGTACTGCTTAAAGAGGTTAATAGTAGTACTTAACGTACTATCGCGCTATAATTAAGATAAGCTAGCGGGTATATTTAATAAGAAAGAAATAAGAAATATAGTTTAATTACTCTTAAATAGCGCGTAACTAATAGGATACTAAGTCCTTTTAAGCTATTAGTATATAAACATTTTATAACAATTAGTATAAAAAGAGTATATAGTCGTAATAATATAAGTAAAAAAAGAGAATATAAAGTTAATCGCTTATATAAATAAGGCGAGCGACCTTGTATATTAGCTTAAAAGCAAGGCGAGTAAAGGTAGAGATTAACTAAAACTTAACTAAAACTTAAGCTAAAAAGTACTAAAGAAATAAGCATAGCCGGCCTCTATATTTAAAAAGTAAGAGATATAAACAAGGTAGATAGTAATATTTTAAAAAGAAAAAAGAGTATTAAGCAGTATTTTAAGTAGTTTAAAATAGCAATTAATCGCTTACGCTAAAATAGCAATTAAAGGTTTAAGTAAAAGAGTATATAATTAATAAAAAGGGCCGCCTTCGCTTTAAAGACTGCTTATAAGTATTAAGTAAAGCTTAGTACTTTATAAAGAGGGAAAACAAGGAGAAAAATAAGATTTTAGTATTAATCGCTTAGCGAATATATAACTTATTAGCGGTAGGATACTTAAAGCGTAAAAAGACGCTCGCGATATTAGCTTAAGAGTTCTTTTAGCTAGGCTAATTATCGATAGTATGCTAGCTTATTATAAACTATAAATTATATAGTAAAGGCTATATTTAAAAGTAACTTTAAAAAGGGCTTTTCTAGCCGCTATTGCTCTTTATATAGCTATTTATAGACTTAATAATCGACTTTATAGTTAAGTTACCCTTAATTAAAACAGAGGGCTTAAAGAACCTTAAAGTAATAACGGAAAAACTAATAAAAGTAATAATACTAAAAGCAATATTAATAATAAGAGTAGTAGTATCCGATATAAAGTTCTTATAATCTTATTTCCGCTCTTATAAAATACTAAAGTTTATTATTTAAAACTAAGGGATAAACTAAATAAGGTAGTTTTAGCGAAAGCTTTATTAATAAACTAAGGTTTAAAAGAAACTAAGCTTAGTCTACTACTTATAAACTAATAAATTAATAAAGCGCGTAAACTAAAAAGTATAAGCTTACCTCCGCATATATATTTACTATAAGTAAGATAACTAAAAAGTATAGCTACTTTATGCTTAAGCGGTATTAAATAACTAATTAATCTTAATAATAAGTATAAGCTTCTTTTTAATAATATATAGTTATAATATTAAGCCTATTTAAATCGTATAAAAAGAAGGACCACTTATACTAAACGTAAAAAGTAAATAAAACCTCGCTTAAAAAATAAAAAAGGTTATTAACTTTCTTTAAACCGCTATTGCCGTATTATAAGTAAGATAAAAAAGGACGGCGAACTAATTACGCATGCCGGTAAAAAGACTTTAATTTAAGTAAGCAATAAAGTATAGTTAAATATAAAGATATATATTATAAATAAGCCTTATTAAAAGCTTAACTAGGTATACTAAAAGTATATTTTAACAAAAGTAGTTAGCTTATATATAGCAAAACTTAATATCTTAAAAAAGGTTTATAAAAAACTATATATAAAGTTCCTCCGCTATATAGCGAATAACTTTTTACTTAGCTAAGTAGTTAACGACTAATAGCTACTGCTAATAATTAAAGAGGATAATAAACTAAAGTATATTATAAAGAAAATTTAATAAGCTTAGTAAAAACGGATTAAAAAAAAGAGGTAATACTAAGTCCTTATAAAGTAAACTAAGTATACTAACTTAACTTAATAGTTAATTAATAAATTTTAAGATATTATCGCCTTAAAAGAATTTAAAGAAAGGTATAGTAATTAATAAAGAATAATAAAGGTAAAGTAAAGGAATAATAGTAAATAGAGCTAAGAAGTAAGAAAAAGCATAAAAGAGATAGCGAAGAAAAAGAGGAAGATTAAGAAAAATAAAACGAAGTTTCGGGCTACGCTTAGTAAATATTAAAATAATTTAAGATAATAAGTATAAAAAAGAAATAATATAAAAATTTACTAAGTATAAATAATAATTAAAAAGAAATAAGATATAATAAGATATAATAAGATATAAAATAAATCTTAAGGAGCAAAATAAGGAAGAAAAAGAGTAAGTAAGTAGCTATAAGTAAGGGGTTTATAAAGATATAAAACTTATACGAAAAGGTAAAGAAAAAAATAAGATATATATATATAAGGTTAAGAATCTATTTAAGGTAAAAAGAGGACTAAGGCCTTTTTATATAAATAATTTTTAAGCTATAAGTAACTTAAGTAATTAAGAAAAGAGACCTTTATTTAGCGTATTTATATATAGTAAGCTAATAGCTGTTATTAAGTTAATATTCTATTTATAAGCCTAGAGATTAATTTTATAAGAAATATAAGGTAGCGTAGCGACTTAGTATAGATGAAATATATAATCTCTATATATCCTTCTTTTTAATCTGCTTATACCTAGCTTATATTTACATCGAATAATATAAGGAAATATATAGAGTATTTAAAGTTATATCTCGGATTCAATATGTATTTTATTATATTTATATCGTTTTATTATATATACTATGTTTAGCTTAAAAGCTGCGGGAAAGTATATTTTACTCCCTTATAATAAATATAAGTAAAACGTATAAAGAACTATAACCGAATTTAAGTAAGCTACTTAATAGTAGCTAATACTAATAAATTAGCCTTAAATATAAAGGCGTATTTAAGCTTAGCGCATTATAATAATAGTATATACTAACTCCGTATACTATAATAATTATTAGTAATATCTTACTAATTCGTATTTATTAAGGATTAAAGAATAGATATATATGTTAACATAATAGTCTTAAAATATCTATTAAAATATATAGTCTTAAAGCGTATTTATAGCGGCGATTGTATTACTAATATACTAATATTATATTAGCATTATATTATATATACTTTAAAGATAGAGATATATAAGTAAATAGCATAAACCGGTATAAGTATAAGTAAAATAGTTATAAGCTTAAGGTAAGGCTTAATTTTTTAATAAGCTTTATACTAAGTATCTATATTAAAAGACGCTATATATTTAATATATATAAAGTATAAAAGGCGCTATATAGAAATACCGTATATTATGCTCCGCTTACTAAGCGATAGCGGTAAGCGCGAAGATTAATATAAAGGCGGTAGTAGATAGTTATTAAGCGTATTAAGGGGTATAGTATAAAAGGACGCTTATAAGCTAGCAGGAGATAAATCGTAAAGGAATAAAGGAAGTATATTAAGGCACGGCGTAGCGGAACTATTTTAAGAAGGGGTGCGTGCGCGAAGGGATTAATAATAAAAAAAAGAGAAAAGGAAAAAAAAGGAGGAAAAGAAAGGGATTTATATTTAAAGAAAAAGGGCGGCGAGAAGGCAAAACGTGCTTTAAACATAAATAAAAGCAGTAAACAGAGGGAGTATATAATACAGCCTTAACATTATCTATAGTAATTTAGCGGCGTAAGTAAATAAGCATATAACGCTTTTAATATTATAGTATAATATTATTTAAGGAGATATATTAATATAAAATTATAAGTATAATAAAGGCGATTATACTAAGTAATATAAAGCGGGGCGGCGATATTATATGCTTTAATATATAATACCTTAAAAACGGGATAGTATTATAAGCTATACTATAAGAAAAGCTATAGTTATACTATAGTAAAGACCTTAAGGTTAGGTAGATATATAGCTAAAGTTATATAAGACTTTACCTAAACTTAGCTTAAGTTTAGCTTAAACTTAACTAAAGTATAGGCTACTTAAGAGACCTTTAAACGTAAGAAGCTATATAGCTTAAATAAAGTTTTTCTTTTTCTTTTCTTAGCTTTAAGTAAAGGATTATTTAGTAATATACTACTAAACTAAGTATATACTAGTCTTTAATAATAAGACTATATTTTTGTTTTTTTTCTTAGCTAAAACTTAGACTTAAAAGTAATTTAAATCGACTTTTTTTATTACTTTTTACCTTTTATACCTTAGTACTTTCTTCTTACTTTATATACTTTGTTTTTTAAATCTACTTTTTTTATAAGTGATTTTTAACATTAATAAAATAATTATAAAAATATAAAAAGGGAAGATATATAACTCTTTTTAAAGATAAAAAAGCTTTTAAGTATATAATAAATAATAAATTACTTTTTACTTTTAAAATATATATAAATATAGTTTTTATTTTAAAAAAAGCGTTTAATATTATATTTAAGAATATAGGAAACTTATATTAAAACTTTTTTTATAGCAATATATAATATATACTAAGAGCTTATTTTAATAAACCTTAAGTTAATATTAATAAAATAAGTAAAGCTTATCTTAATAATAAATTTACTTTACCTAGTAAAAATAATATAACTCTTTAAGTAAAAAAGGCCAATATACTTATATAAGGCTTTATTTATATAAGGGAGTAAAATATTCTCTCCCGCAGCCTATAGGCTAAATACAGCATAAATAACATATAACATAAATACGCTAAAATGTACATTAAATCCGCTATATAATCCTACATACTATATATATTTTCTTATATTATTTCACGTATATATAAGCAAGATATAAGCAGATTAAGAAGAAGTGTATGTGGAGACTATATATATAATCCGTGCTAAGTCGCTACGCCACCTCGTATTCCTTACGGAATTAATCCCTAGGCTTATAAATATAATATTAACCTAATAATAGCTATTAGCCCACTATACATAACTGCGCTAAATAGGGGGCTCTTTCCTAAATTACTTAAGTTACTTATAGCTTAGGAATTATCTATATAAGGAGGCCTAAGTCCCCCCTTCACCTTAAATAGATCATTAACCTTATATATATATATCTTACCTATTACTTTACCTTCTTATATACTCTTTATATCCCTATAATCCCCTTACTTATAGCTATAAGCCTACTCCCTTCTATACCTATTTACTTCTTAATTAATTATAAGCCCGGCTTCTCTTTAAGCTAGACTTACCCCCGACCCTTGCCGACGTTTTTCCAACTTTCACGTAATTAGAAAATTCTAGGAAAACTCTTTCCTACCTTCTACGTAGTTACGCTTACTAAGTATATTTTCTTCGGAATTCTCCCGATATCTTATCGGACTCGGGTCCTTAGTTTTCCCCCTCTCCTCCTCCTTCTTACACCTTATGTCTTTACAACCACAAATTTAAGACTATATTAAACACAAAAAACCTTAGAAAATTCTTTCCCTCTATAATAATACACGCACCTCTAAATACAGTTTTCCCTATATTTCTTAAACCCTTTCTATTATATTCTTTTACTAATATTCTTTCGATTAATATTTCTTACCTCCTCTTTTTCCAATTAACCTTTATACCGAAATACTTCTCGAAAACATCTATAAAAAATTTAGCCACTAAGAACGACGACTTATTTAGTAAGTTAAAAGGGTTTTCAAATTATTCCTCTTAGTTACTCCGAATAAAATCCGTTTTTTTCTAGGAGAAAGCCGCCGGAGCCGTCTCTTAAGATCTTTATACTAAATCTGCGGAAATCCTTGCCTTTATACGTCTTATAGTTAAGGATAGTCCTCTATCTTAGATAAAACACTATATAACTATAAAGTTAGCCTAGGAAGCTCTAAAAACCCTTTATAATCTAGTAAATTTCACCTCGAATTTTCTTCTTATAAAAGAACTATTTAATATAACCCTCGAAACCTATACTTTAATTAAGGTATATCTTAATAAGATAAAAGAGCTTTTCGATAAGCTAAATATAAAAGAAATTAAATTCCCCGAGGTAGTGATTATTACCTAGAATTTAAAATGCTTAAATAGCTCCTATTTTAGCTTTATAACTAATATTTCTTAAGCTCTTCGAGATAACGTTTAAGCCTATACTTTAAAATCACTTTCTTCCCCTTTAATCGATAAGTTTAAAAGGATTAAAGCTTTAGAAGGTCTTTCTTTTAATTAGCTATTCTTTTTATATAGTAAAAAGCCTACCTTCTATAAGAATTATAAGAAAAAGGGCTATGCTATAAAAGACTATTTTTAGCTTAAGGAAAATAAAGATAAGGTAAAGGCAGCAGGTTTTAAACTTAAAGCTTCTTCTTTTTCCTCCTTTTCTTATAAAAGGCCCCTTCCGTTTAAACCTTCTTAGGACTATTTAAATAGGAGTAATAAGCGTTCTACACTTATACCCTCCTTAAGAGAGTCTTCTTAAGAGAGAGTTTTAGTTACTGGAAAATTAGTAGTTAAAGGCCGAAAAAAGAGACGAGTTTCCTTCTTTAAAGAGTCCTCTCCCTTTAGAGAAATACTTTATATTTCCGACCCCCTAGCTTGGGTAAATAACCCTCCTTTTTAACCCTTTATACCTTATATACTCTCTATACCCTTTATACCCTCTATACCCTCTATACCCTCTATACCCTTTATACCCTCTATACCCTCTATACCCTCTATACCCTCTATACCCTCTATACCCTTTAACCTCTATGCCCTCTATACCCTCTAGACTATTTATACTATCTATCCCCTTTATATTTACTATACCTCTTTTATATATATCTTTTTTATATACCTCTTTAAAAGAGAAAAAGAAAGCTAATATAAGAAATATTATAAGACCTTTAAAACCTCTTTTTTCTTCTATTTCTTAGGTTATTTCTAAGGTAGATAAAAATATTATAAAACTAAAAAAAAGGGAATATATACAACTTTATCTTTAATATAAGGGCTTTTAGGCATATAGTATATAATAAATCACTCCTCTCTTCTTATAAAGATATATATACAACTATTACCTAGGGAAAAGCGTCTTTTATTATAGGTAAAGGCGTAGGAAATCTCTTTTTTAAATTTCCTAATAGCAATATACGCTATATATTAAAGAACTGCCTTTATATACCCTAAATAAGTATTAATATAATAAGCTAATTATCTCTTTCTAATACCTCTACTTTAATAAGTTAAGATAATATCACTCTCTTAAATAAAGAGGCAAATATACTTATATAAGGCTTTGTTAATAATGGCCTTTATTATATCCTTATAGTTATAAAGACTGGCTTTTAAATTAACAATAAAATATATAATATAAAAAGCTCTATAAACAATGTACCTATAGATAATATATCTATAAACAATATAACATCTATAGACAATATACCTATAGATAATAAAACCTATAGAAAATACCTTTATAAATAAAGATAAAAAGTCTATAGATAAAAAGAAGACTATAGATATACTTTATTAGCATAAAAGATTAGGACATATAAATTATAAATTACTATATAGATACCTAAGAAAAAGGTATTTTGATAGTAATATAAATAAAGCTAAAATAATAAAGATAAAGCAATGCGAAGCTTATATAAAAGCTAAACAAATAGATAAAAAGAAAAAGACTCCTTCGAGAAGGAAATATCTCTTTTTAGATAAAATACATATAAATATTTAAGGCCCTATACAAACCCCTATTTATAATAAATACATATACTTTATATCCTTTTTAGATGCTACAACTAAATATCTAAGAATATACCTTATAAAAAGTAAGGCAGAATGTCTGCCTAAATTCTTAGAATATAAACAGGAATTAAAAAATAATATAAATAAGACTACTATAAAAGAGGTTTTCTTAAATAATGCAAAAGAATTTAAATATAATATAAAACCATACTGCCTAAAAACGGCCTTATATATAATACATGTCCTGCATATACCCCTTATTCTAACGGCAAAATAGAAAGGATAAATAGAACTATACTTAATAAAGTCCGGGCTATGCTTTTTACCCTAAACCTACTAAAATACCTATAGGGTAAGGCTGTTTTAGCAGCTATATATATATATAATAGGTCCCCGCACTCTGCTCTAGGTTTTATATCCCCTACAAAAAAGAAGAATAATATAGCTTTAAGTCTAGAAGACTTAGATAAAATAAAGATATTCGGAAGCACTATATTTTATAAGAATAAAACTCCTAATAATAAACAAAAGCCTAAAGCTAATAAAGGGGTAAAAATAAGCTATAAAGATACCGATTATAAAATATATAACTTTTCTAAACGAAAGGTAATAATTTATAAAGATATAACTATACTAGAAAATAACTTCTTAAATAAAGAGGAATATACTGATTTTAATAACATGCCCTCTTTAAATAAGATACTAAATAACTATAATACGAGAAATAATAGTACTAGTAATAATAACAACAATAACAATAATAGTAATAATAGTAATGATACTAATAATACTAGTAATATAAAGACTAGTAATATAAATATAAGTAATAATAATAATATAAATACGAAAGATACTAGTAATATAGATTATAATACTAGCGATAATAATACTAGTAATACCTAGCAAAAGGATTAAAGAATTTAAGTAGAAATACTTAAGAAGCCTACTAAATACTATAAAAACTTTATAGAATACTCTCTATACAATATTATAATTAATAATAATAATATAGAACATATCCTTCTTATTATAAAAGGAAATAAAGATCTTATAGAGCCTACTACTTATAAGCAGGCTATAAATAGTCCGTAAGTAAAAGACTAAGATAAAGCTATGCTAACTAAACTAAACGAACTTATAAGTCTAGATGCTTAGGAAATACAAGAGCTTCCTAGTAATAAGGAGACTTTAAGAGGCCGATAAGTCTATAGAATAAAGAAGGATAATAAAAATAATATTACTAGGTATAAAGCTCGCTTTATAGCATAAGGCTATAAGTAAATATACAGCTTAGACTATATTAAAAACTTCTCTACAACCGCTAGACCTAAGTCTACTAAACTCTTATTAATGCTATGTTACGGAACGTGAGATGTAAGCGCTCCGGCCACTCGTATGTCGGTATGTAAGATGTAAGCATATAGACGATAATTAGCGTCCCGACCCCTAACTAAGGCCGGGGCGAGACCTTTTAGCAGTGCGGTATTATCGCACTATCTCTCCGTAACATGCTAGCTATAACTAATAATTAGCAAATACTGCAATACGATATAAAAAATGCATTTATATATATAGATATAGATATAGAAACATATATAAATCTACTATAGGGTTATAAAAACTATATTATAAATAAAGACCCTAAGTATAAAAATAATAAGCAGTATAATAAAAATAAAAAGCTAGTTATAAAATTAAAGAAAGCTTTATACGGTCTTAAATAAAGTCCGATGCTTTAGTATAACTTCTTATCTAAGGTCCTAAGCGAGCAAGGATTTTCCTGCCTACCTATAAACGAAGGGGTATTTATAAATAATAAGCTATATATAGCTATATTAGTTTACGTAGAAGATCTTCTGTTCTTTAGGCCTACAGAGGATTCTATAACTTACATAATTAATAAAATAAGCAAGGTCTCAAAGATTTAATCTTTAAGCGAAGTAAAAGACTTCTTAAAAATAACTATAACTAGAAACAGAGCGAAAAAAGACATATATATATCCTAAGAAAAATATACCCTTAATAAAATAAAGGAATTGAATAAACAAAATATTAAAACCTTAAAAACCCCTACTATAAAGGGAGTTAAATTATATAAAGCAAAAGACTATATAGCTATAAAAGAAGACATCTAATTATATTAAATGTAAATAGGCTTACTATTATTTTTAGGATTGTTTCTAAGGCTAGATATATTATATGCAGTAATATTATATGCTAGATTTGCTTCTAACCTAGGAATACCACATTTTAAAGCACTAAATACGGTCTAGAAATATTTAAATAAATATCCCAGCTTAGGCATATACTATAACTATAATATAGCATTTTATATGCTATTTTTCAAAGCTTATACTAATGCTAATTAGGCTAGTGATCTTTTTAACCGTAGGTCGGTCTCCGGATACTATTTTTTTATAAATAACAACCTTATAAGCTAGGCTTGCTAAAAACAAAAATCTATAGCACTCTTTATATGCGAGACTAAATATATAGGCCTTAAGAAGGCTAATAAAGAAGCTTTATATTTATATAGCTATTTTAATACTATAGTGGAAGGAATATCTATAAATATACTTAAAAGTAAAGTCCCTATAATTTTATAGATAATCAATCTGCTTAAAAATAGCAAAGAATCCTAAATTATATAAGCTAAGAAAGCATATAGGCTTAGTATATAACTTTACGCGTAATAGTGTTAAAGAAAAGGAGATAAAGGTTTATTATATAAAATCTAAAGATAATATAGCAGATATATTTACTAAGGGATTAGGTTTTATACTATTTAATAAATTCTAAAGTTTACTAAGAATTAAAGAGGTTATAATATAAATTCCTATAATAAAGGTTTTTAGCTATTTCTTACTTTCTTTAGCTTTCCTCTATATAACCTAAGGCTTTTCACTTATATAAAGGTTTTCCTTATATAATAAAATAAAGAGGTTTTACTTAAAACATATAATAAGTTTTTTCCTTTAAGAAAGATTAAAAGCTTTAAGTTTTTTCCTATAAAAAATAGGTTTTCTTAAGCTATAAAGAAAGAATTTTTTCTTATTTTAAATTTTTTTACTTTACTTTAGTTAGTATGTCTAAAGCGCACTTATATACTATAAGTACCCTTTAAGGGACGCTATAAGAGAGTAAATATACTCTCCCCCAGCCTATAAGCTAAATACAGTATAAATAACATATAACATAAATATGTTAAAAGATGTATTAAGTCCGCTATATAATCCTACATACTATACATATTTTTTATATCATTCTACCTATATATAAGCAAGATATAAGCAGATTAAGAAGAGGTGTGTGTAGGGACTATATATATAATCTATGCTAAGTCGCTACGCTACCTCGTATTCCTTGCGGAATTAATCCCTAGGCTTATAAATACAATATTAACTAAAAAGCAGCTATTAGCCTACTATGCATGACTGCGCTAGACAGGGGGCTCTTTTCCAAATCACTTAAGTCACTTATAGCTTAGGAATTGTCTATATAAGGAGGCCTTAGTCCCCCCTTTACCTTAAATAGATTATTAACCTTATACATACACATCTTACCTATTTCTTTACCTTTTCGCATACTCTTTACATCTCTATAATCCCCTTACTCGTGTCTTCTACACCTATTTGCTCCTTAATTATTATAATAGCTTTATTATATTCTTTTAGTTTTAAAGACTTACTTTAAAATAAAAAATAAAATAAAACAAAAAAAGCTTTACTATAAATACTATACTTATAGATAATATAGATAATATAATAATAAATAATAAAAATAAGACTATAAGTATATTCTTTAAGTATAAAAAACTAAGATAAAAAATAATAAATCCTTATATAGATACTTAAAAAAAAGATATTTTAATATTACTATTAATAAAGCTAATATAATAAAAGGAAAATAATATAAAGCTTTATAAAAAGGCTAAATAATAAAATAAAAACAAAAAGACTCTTTTAATTATATATTAATATTTTAAGTCTTATTAAAACTGTTACTTATAATAAAGATCTATATTTTATATTCTTTATATATACTGCGACTTAGTATTTTCAATATATTTAATAAAAAAGGTAAGACACTTATATCGATGCTAATAATATAAGTAGGAATTTAAAAATCATATAAATAAAACTATTATAAGAAACGTACTTTAAAATAATATATAAGATATTATTAAGAAGATAAACCCAGATTGCTTTATAAATAGTTATATATATAATATAACTTTTACTTTTACCTTTTTATTAAACGGCTTAAAAATCAGACTATATTGAATAAAGTTTAGAGTAAACTTCTTACTTTAAAATCGTAAAACTACTTTAAAGACAAGGCTATTTTAGCAGCTATTAATATTTATAACAAGTTATTAGACTTTATTATAAGCTTTAGATTCCCTATAAAGAAAAAAAACAATATAGCTTAAAGTTTAATAGATTTAAATAAAATTAAGATGTTTAGTAGCACTTTATAGTATTAAAATAAGACTTTAAATTATAAACTAATGCTTAAACTTTATAATAAGGCAATATTAACTTATAAAGACATATCTTAAAGAATATATAACTTATCTTAATTAAAAGTCAAAAATTTTAAAGATATAATATTAAGAGTATAAAGCGGAAAGGAAGCACTAAGGTATTAAAAGTAAAAGGTAGTAAGAAGAGTAAGTTTAAATTGCTTTAAAGTTAAAGTTCTATTTAAGAAAAAAAAAGGGAAAAGAGAGTTCTTTATAAGCATTAAAATATGTTATCCGGATTATTATTATTTCTCTTAAGGCTGCAACGTGGACTTTTCCACTTATCTTTTACTAGTACTAAGTTTATATTCGTCTCTTATTAGCGTATTAAAAGCTATTAAGATCTTAAAAACTATTACTTAAAAAATAGATTAGCTAAGGTATATTATAAAATCTAATAAGGTATATATCCCTTATTAAGATAAGCTAGTAATAAGGTTTTCTCTTTTTACTATAATTATATTAAAACGAAGCTTCTTAAGAAAGAATATATACTAATTTTTATAATATACCTTTTTTAACTAAGCTGCTTAATAGCTAAAGTAAAATAATGAAAATACTAATAATATTACTAAGAAAATACTACTAATAATAATACTTATAATAATAGTACTATTAATACTAATACTAGTAATAATAATACTAATTATAACAATAC
Source organism: Ophiocordyceps robertsii (assembly GCA_027405785.1). Classification (NCBI taxonomy): domain Eukaryota; kingdom Fungi; phylum Ascomycota; class Sordariomycetes; order Hypocreales; family Ophiocordycipitaceae; genus Ophiocordyceps; species Ophiocordyceps robertsii. Next base: position 54,949 of record JAPEBW010000044.1, on the reverse strand, counting down.
TAATATTGAGTAATAAGATAAAAAAGCTTTTCGATAAGCTAAATACTTAAGAAACTAAGATCTTAAAATTAGTAATTATTACTTAGATTTTAAAATACTTTAATAGTTCTTATTCTAGCTTTATAATTAATATTTCTTAAGCCCTTAAAGATAATACTTAAGATTCTAGTTTAGAATTATGTTTTTCTTTTTAAATAAAGAAGTTTAAAAAGATTAAAGCTTTAAAAGGTTTTTCTTTTAATAAGTAGTTTTTATACTAGAAAGATCGCTTAATATAAAAGTTATACGAAAAAGAGCTATATTATAAAAGACTTGTTTTAGCTTAAAAAACAATATAGTAAAAGTAGTAAGTTTAAAACTTAAAGCTTGTTTTCCTTCCGATTAAACCCGCTTAAGACTATTTAAATAGGAATAGGAAGCCTTTTACGCTTATACTTTTCTTAAGGAATTTTTCTAAGAAAGAGTTTTAATTACTAGAAAATTAGTAGTTAAAAGCTATAAAAAAGAAGTTTCCTCCTTTTAAAAGTCTAATACCTTTAAACAAAGACTTTATATTTCTTTTTCCTTGGCTTAAGTAAATAACCTTTATTCTATAACCTTTATACTTTCTATACCCTTTATACCTTTTATGTCTTTTATACCCTTTATATTCTTTATACTTTTTTAATATTTGCTTTTTTTATATACCTCTTTAAAAGAAAAAAAAGGCTAATATAATAAATATTATAAGACCTTTAAAGACCCTTTTTACGGTTTTTTTTTAGGTTTTTATTAAGGTTAGTAAAAACGCTATAAAAAGTATATATAACTTTATTTTTAATATAAGGGCTTTAAAGCATCTAGTATATAATAAATTACTTTTTTTTTTAAAAAGATATAAATATAACTATTTCCTGTCACAAATCGTCTTTTATTATTGTTAAAAGCGTGAGGAATCTATATTTTAAACTTCTAAATAGCAATATCTGCTATATACTAAGGAATTGCCTTTAAATACCTTAAAATAATATTAATCAAATAAGCTTATTATTTCTTTATAATACCCTTACTTTAATTAGTAAAATAATATAACTCTTTTTAATAAAAAAGTAAATCTAGTTATATAAGCCTTTATTAATAATAGCTTTTATTATATCTTTATAGTTTTAAAAACTCGATTTTAAATTTATAATAAATATAAAATATAAAATGCTTTATAAAAAATGTACTAAAAATATAAAAGCTGAAGATTAGACCTATTTATTTAATATATTTATAAACAATATATTTATAAATAATACGTCTAGCAATAACATACTTAGATAGTAATATACTTATAGATAATACATTTTTTAATAATGAAAAAAAAGTAAAGACTATAGATATACTCCTTTAGTATAGAAAACTAAGAAATATAAATAACAAATTCTTATATAAATAATAAAGAAAGATTTATTTTGTTATAACTATTAAAAGAGCTAATAGAATATATATTAGATAATATAAAGCTTATATAAAAGCTAAAGAAAGAGATAAAAAGAAAAACACTTATTTAAAAAAAATGTTTATTTTAGATAATTTAAATATTAATATTTTAAGTCCTATTTAAACCCTTACCTATAATAAATATATATATTTTATATTCTTCTTAGAAACTACTGCTAGATAATTTAAACTATAATTTTTTAAAAAGTAAGGTAAAGTATCTACTTATGTTTGTAAAGGATAGGTAGAAATCTAATAAATAAGAATACTATATCAAAGATTTCCTTAAATCATTTACGAGAATTAATATATAATATAAAACTATATTGTTTTAAGAGTAATCTTATAAATAATACTAGCCCTATAAATACTCCTTATTTTAATAGCAAAATAAGAAGAATAAATAGGACTATACTTAATAAAGTATAAGCTATACCTTTCACTATAAAACTACTAAAATACCTATAAGAAGAGGCTATTTTAGCAGTTATAGATATTTTTAAGAAGCCTCCTTAATTTAATATAGGCTTTAAATCTCTTATAAAAAAGAAGGATAATATAGCTTTAGTTTTAAAAGACTTAGATAAAATAAAGGTATTTAAAAGTATTATATTTTATAAGAATAAAACCCCGGATAATAAATTTAAATGTAGACCTTATAAAGGGGTAATAATAAGGTGCGAAGAAACCGCTTTTAAAATATATAACCTTTTCAAACAAAAGGTAATAATTTTTAAAGACATAACTATACTAAAAAAGAACTTAAAAAATAAAGAAGAATAGACTAATTTTAATAATATACCTTTTTAAAATAGACTGTTTTAGAACGATATTACTAGTAATAATAATACTAGTAATATTAATAATATTAGTAATATTAATAATACTAGTAATATTCATAATACTAGTAAGAATAATACTAGTAGTAATAATACTAGTAATACTAATACTAATAATAATACTAGCGAAAATACTACTAAAAATAATAATACTTAGCAAAAGATTTAAAAAATTAAAGTAAAAATCTTTAAGAAGCCTACTAAATACTATACTTTTTTTTTAAAATACCTTATATTTAATATTATAAGGAATGATAATAATATTAAATATATTCTTTTTATAATAAAAACAATTAAAGATCTTATAAAGCCTACTACTTATAAGTAGGCTATAAATAGTCTTAAAGCAAAAGACTTAAATAAAGCTATACTAACTAAACTACACGACTTTATAAGTTTAAATACTTAATAAATATTAAGGCTTCTTAGTAATAAGGAGGCTTTAAGCAGTTAATAGGTTTATAAAATAAAGAAGAGGAATAAGCATAATAAAATAAGATATTAAGCCCGCCTTATAGTATAAGGCTATAAGTAAATATACGGCTAATATTACATTACAACTTTCTCTATAACTACTAAATCTAAGTCTTATAAACTCTTATTAAGACTAGTTTTAGCTAATAATTAGCAAATACTATAATACAATATGAAAAATGCATTTACTTATATAGATATAAATAAAACAAACTTATATAAATATACTATAAAGCTATAAAAACATATTATAAATTTAAACTAAAAGTAGAAAATAAATAATAAAAATAATAAAAAGCAAAATAATATAAATATAAAGCTAGTTACAAAATTAAAGAAAGCTTTGTATAGTCTTAAAAAAGCTTAATACTTAAGTTTAATTTCTTATTTAAGGTCTTAAACAAGTAAAGATTTTCCTACCTACCTAAAGATTAATAGGTATTAATAAGTAATAAGCTATATATTGCTATATTAGTTTAGGTAAATGAAATTCTGTTCTTTATGCCCTTTTAAATTTTACAACTTATATAAACAATAAAATAAGTAAGGTCTTTAAGAATTTATATTTAAGCAAGGTAAAAGACTTTTTAGGAGTAACTAAAACTATAAATAAAGTAAGAAAGAAAATATGTATATCTTAAAAAGGGTAAAGCCTTAAATAAGATAAAGGAACTTTAAAATTAAAAAATAAGAACCTTTAAACCCGAATATAAAAGAAGTTAAATTAAATAAAAAAAACGTCTCTATAGCTATAAGAAAAAAATAGATTAATATCTTAAATATATATAAGCTCGCTATTATCTTTAGCATTGTTTTAAAGACTAAATATATTATACCTAGTAGTATTACATACTAGATTTGCTTTTAATCTAAAACCTCTGTATTTATAAGCCTAAAATAGAATTTAAAAATACCTTTATAAATATCCTAGCTAAATGATATATTATAACTATAATATAGCATTAAGTATACGAGTTTCTTAAGGTTATACAGATCTTAATTAAGCTAGTAATCTTATAAACTATAAGTTAGTTCCGGATATTTTTCTATTATAAAAGAAAACCTTATAAGCTAGGCTTACTAAAAACAGAAATTTTAAGTACTCTTTATATATAAGGTAAAATATATAGAGCTTAAGAAAGCTAGTAAAAAGCTTTAGATTTATATAGCTATTTTATAACTTTAGTAAAACAAATATCTATAAATATATTTAAAAAGAAAGTTCTTAGGATTTTATAGATAATTAATCTCCTTTACAAATAGTGGATAATCCTTAATAATATAAGGTAAAATAAAATAAAGGCTTAGTATATAATCTTTTATAAAATAGTATAAAAGAAAAGGAAATAAAAGTTTATTTTATAAAATCTATAAAAAGTAAAGTGTATATAATTACTAAGGGACTAAGCTTTATACTATTTAATAAATAATAAGATTTACAAAAGAAAAAAGAGGTTATAATATAAGTTTTTATAATAAAGGTTTTTAGCTATCCTTTGTTTTTTTTTACCTTTCCTTTATATAGCTTTAAGAGTTTTTACTTATATAAAGGTTTTCCTTAAAAAATAAAAGTAAAAGAGGTTTTACTTATATATAAGTTTTCTTTTTTAAGAAAAAATAAGCTTTAAGGCTTTTCTTATAAAAATAGGTTTTTTTACGCTATAAAGAAATAGTTACTTTCTTATTAAGATTTTCACTTTACTTTAAATAGTAAAACTAAAGCGTAATTTTATACTATAAATCCCTCTTAAAAGAGATTATAAAGAAGTAAAATATGCCTTTTTATAGCCTTAAGGCTAAATATAGTACAAATAGTATATAATAAAAATTTGCTAAAAGAAATATAAAATCCGATGATTATATTATATATAATATATCTTTTCTTATATTATATAACGTATAGATAAGTTAAGTATACGTAGGTTAAGAAAAGGTATATATAGGGACTATATATAGGATTTATACTAAGTTGCTATAGCACCTTATATTTCTTTTAGAATTAATTCTTTAGCTTATAAATTTACCGTTAAACCTTAAATTAGCTTATAGCTTAATATAAGAAGTTACGTATTTTAAGGGTTCTTTTTAAAATTACTAAGCTTACTTATAGCTTAAGAATTAACTATAAAAAGAACTTTTCATCCCCCTTAAACTTTAAATAGATTATTACCCTTATATATATATATTTTAGTTATTTCTTTACCTTTTTATATACTTTTTATACTCTTAAAATCTTTTTACTTAGAGCTACTTACTTACTTTATACTACGATTATTTTACTTTTTTAGTAAATCTTTAAAGGCTAAGGACTTATTAATAAGCTATAAATAGTTTATAAGTAAAACACTAAGTAAATATTAAAGGTTCTTCTTAATAAAAAGGCTTTAAGTAGCTAATAGGTCTTTAAAATAAAAAAGGTTTCTAAAAATAGTATAACTAAATATAAAGTTTACTTTATATTATAAAGCTAGAAGTAAAAATAGTGCCTAAATTATTTAGAACCTTATAATATAAATACTAAACTTAAGTTTACTAAACTCTTATTAATATAAATTATAACTAATAAATAGTAAATACTTTATTATAATAAATGAAATATATTTATATAAATTATAAAGTAAATTAAGATTTATATAAATATATTACAAAGTTTTAAAAACAATATAAAAAATAAAGACCCTAAGTATCGTAATAATAATAAGCAGTGTAATAAAAATATAAAGCTGTTTATAAAATTTAAAAAGCTTTATATAGTCTTAAATAAATTTTAATACTTTAGTTACGATTATTCTTTAAGGTTATAAGTAAGCAAGGATTTTCTCGCTTACTTATAAATAAATAGGTATTTATTAACAATAAGCTATATATAGTTATATTAGTTTAAAACGACGATACTTTGTTCTTTAAACTTATAAAATCTTTTAAAACTTATATAATTATAAGAATAAGCATAATATTTTAGATTTAATCTTTAAAAAAAGTAAAAGACATTTTACAAATATATTATAGAACGTAAGATACAAGCGCTCCGGTTACTTGTATATCGGTATATAAGATATAAGTATATAGACGATAATTAACGTCCTGACCCTTAACTAAGGCCGGGGCGAGACCTTTTAGCAGTGCGGTATTATCGCACTTTTCTTTATAGTAAATAGTAGCAATTCCTTTAGCATAGGTTTAATCCCCGCGCGGGAAAGTAGACCTATAAGTCTATACGGAAATAAAGCTCCCCCGGGCGCGCGTAATAATATAAGCGTGCGTAGCTTCTAGCTACCGGGTTAATAAACCGGGGAGGTCCTATCTTATAAATAACGAGGACGTTATCGTCTTTCCTTTTAAGGCGGCAATTATTACGGAACGTAAGATATAAGCGCTCTAGCTACTTATATATTAGTATATAAGATATAAGCATATAAACGATAATTAACGTCCTGACCCTTAACTAAGGCCGGGGCGAGACCTTTTAGTAGTGCGGTATTATCGCACTGTTTCTTTATAGTAGAATATTTAAAATATAAAATAAAGGAAAGAAAGATATAAATATTTATTAAGAATAATATACTCTTAATAGGATAAATAAATTTAATAGATAAAATATAAAAACCTTAAAACCCCTAGCTATTAAAAAAGAAATACTAAATAAAATAAAAAACTATATAGCTATAAAAAAGATGTTTTATTTTATTAAATATAAATAAACTTATGATATTTTTAATAGCTTATATATATAGCTTATATATATAGCGTATATATAGAGCTCTTAGCTAAAACTTTATTTACTTAAAAATGCATTTTTAAAGCTTTTCTAAGATATGCGTATAACGTAGCTTATTAATTAAGTAAGGCCCTTAACTAGTACTATAAGCAAGGTTATTAGCGCGCTAAAAACATTAGCTATATATATAATTAAAAAAAAAGAGCTTAAGAAGAAAATAATAGTATCTAGCTAGCTAAAAAGAAAAATATATATTTAAGAGGTAGCTTAATATACCTATATAGCTTTATTTTATAAATAAAAGCTAAGGCTATTCTTAAAGCTCTTATAAGAAATTAAGGATAAGGCTTTAGCGTATATACTCCTTGTATTTATACTAATTTTTCTTAGTTATATATAAAGTATATATAAAAAATAAAGCCTTATAATATAGCTTTTTTTATAAGTTATTTTAACCTAACTATTGTCTTAATCTAGCTTATTATAAAACAGTTTTTCCTTTTTATATAATACTTTATATATATATATAGCTTTTTAACTTTTTATTTAGCCTCCTTTTTTATTTTTAGCTATTATATAAATCAGTTATATATTTTTATAAAAAGACCTTTTATAAAGCTATTTATAATAGTTTTATTAGTTTATAACGATACTAATTAAAAAAGGCTTTTTTAGTTTAATATATATTTTACTTATAGCGGATATTAATATACTAAGCTCTTACTAAGTTTTATTTTATAATAATTAAAGCTATGTGTTTTAGCTATATATAAAAGCTTTAAGTTAGTTATAGCTAGCTTAGCTTTATTAATAGCTAGTACTACTATATTATAGCTTAACTTATAAGTTTAAAGCTTAAAAACTTTACTTAAGTTAATAAAGTTATTATAATAGTTTACTCTTTACTTTTATAAAAGATAAGCTTATTTACTAAGAATGTAATATAGCTTATTATAAAGCAATATATGCTTTTATTATTAGTAAAAAGGGTACTTTTATATAAAGAGAGCTTAAGGTTTTTAATTAAATAATTACTACTTATTATAATGCTATAGTTTAACATTTTTTTAATATAGCGCTATAGCGTTTTTATAATTATAATATAGTTACTTATAAAGATATTCTTAGCTTTAAAAAGCCTATTTACTATATATATAGTATTTAGCTAACTATTTATTAATAAGTAATAAAAAGTACTAGTTTAATAAAGCTACTTTTTAGTACTTATTATACGTTTTTAACTTTTTTAGTTTTATAAAAATAAAAGACTTACTAGCTATAATAGTTTTATAATACTTTTTAATATACTTAATTTAATATATAAAAATTATTTACGCGGCCTTTTCTTATTTTAATTAACTACTTTAAAACTCTTTTACCTTACTAAGTTACTAAAGTTTATAATATTTTGCTAAAATATTAATAGTTACTTTAATAGCCTTTTTAATGATTACTATTATTATAAAAAGAGTTTATTTATAAAAGATTTCTTTGCAAACTAAACACCTACTTATAGCAGGTATATATCGCGTCTAAAACTCTTATAGATAATAAGAATAAATCTAACGGTATTAGTTACCCCTTATATATAATATCGTAGCGCGGCCGGGGGACGCAGGGATAAGGGGGTAGTCCTTTTTTTACCGGTATTAACTATAGCGCTTAGCGCAACGAGACGCCCTTAAGCTTTACGCACTTAAATAAAGAGCCGAATATACCTTAACGAGATAGCGGTATATAGCCTAGCTAGACTATACGCAATATTAATAAAAAGAAGGCCTATAATAAAATCGCGGGTATAGTTTTATATATATAGTTTAATTAAGTATAAGTAGTAATTAAAACCTTTCTCCGTATTAAGAAGCGCGCTAAAAGCGTATTAATTATAATATAGGCCGACCTTAAACTTTATAAGGCTATTTAAAGCGCGATAAAGGAGGCTATATATAAGAAGATAAGGTAAGAATAAGCTTAAGGCCTAAGGGGGCTTAAGCGGACTTAAGTAATAATAGTAGTAAACCTTAAAAGTCCGGTATAGTATAACGTAATAAAAAAGCTAGTCCCGCCTTAATATAAATATAAGCTAGTAGTAGTCTTAATAAAGGCGATGCTAAACGTTTTAAACTATAAGCTTAAAGATATAATTAAAGCGATTAATATAGTACTTAATATCTCCTTTGCTATAGCGGTAAGATGCCTTTTAAGTAAGAATATTGCGGTAATATTTAATATAGCGGCGCGGCCTTATTAATAAAACTAAGACTAAGTAAGAAGCGTCTTTAAGCCGGAGGCGGCGATAGTATATAAAGCCTATATAGTAATTATAAAGAATATTTTAATAAAGGTCTTTAAGATAAAGAAAATACTCTTAATTAAAGAGATTGTCGATATTAATAAAGTAAAAGTTATATAGGCGCGAGCAATATACTTTTAAACTAAGACCTTTATAGCTATAACCTTTATTATTAGCGTAAGTAGCTTAGCGGAGGCTAATAAGCGATATAATATAGGTTTATTCTTTAAAGCTAAAGTATTTTAATATAAGCTATATAATAAGTTAGTTTAACTTACTTAATGCTATAACTACTATAAATATAGATATATAGCTAGATATAGTACTTTAATATAGCTATATACTTACTATAAGGGGACTTTATATATAGGCGGTAAAGATAAGTGCTATATAAAAAAAGGCGAAATCCTTTTTAACTATATATCTTATAGCGGGCAGTATTTAGTATAGTCTCGTACTTATCTTATAGTAGTAAAAGCTTAAGATAAGGTAAGAGATAACTATTTAAACCGCTTATAATGCTTTGCTAATACTTATAGCTAGCTAGACCTTTAAATCTCCCTTTTTTTTAAAAAGGATTATAAGCTTACTTTATTATATACGCGGAAACGCTTTAAGCGATTAAAAAAGAATAAGTAGATATTAATAGCCTTACTAGCTAAGGCCTAAGTAATAAGCACTAACTTAAGTAATATTTAACGATATATAAAGCAATAAAGTATATCGCTTTTAACTTATGCTATTTTCCTTTCCTAAATAATAAACCTTACCTTAACCCCTTATATATAAAACTAAAAGTACTTTACTAAAATATATAAAAGAGATATAAGCTAGTATAACTAGCCCTTAGCTATCGCGCTAAGTATAACGTAATAGCGCTTTAAAAGATAGAGAAAATATAAAGCTTTAAGGCCTTAGCCTTAAGAGGCGTATTATACTAGCTAGTCTATAAGAGGGGCCGAAATACGATATATATTTATAGAAAATATAACGCGGGAACGTAGATACTACGGACTAAATACGATTAAGGCGAGATAACTTTTAGCGATAGCACGAGGTTAAGGTCCTTATACTTATTACTAAAGGAAATATAAATAGGTCCGGCGGGGGCTTTAAAGGAAATTAATAATTAAGGTCCCTTAGTCTTAGTTAAGGACTTTAATATCTACTACACGCTTTAAGACGCTTATAACTAAACCTTTAGCAAAGTAAGATAGTTTATTAAGGACGCCGCGCGGCTTTAGCTCGAACTAGCTATATTAAGAGGCGAATATATACGTTTCTTCTATAAATATAAGGATAGCCCGATAAACCTTATAAGGGCTACGATAAAGATAGTAGCTTAGTATATTAGTTTAAACTTAGACTTTATAAGGTCTAATTATATTCTATAAGTAGTCTTATTTAAGATAGGCTTAAAGCTAAAAGAGATATTTATTACGCTAAGGTAAAAAGAGGCTAAGAAGAAGAAGATTAAAGCAAAGGCCTTATCTTAGCTCGGATTATAATAGCCTACGCTTTATAGCCTACAGGAGATCGATATAAAAATAGATAGCTTATATAATAACTTAAATAAGATCGCCCGTATAATAGTGCCTTACCGGAAGTAAGTAGTCTTAAGGGAAAACTCTTAGTTTACCTTAAAAGCGACTTAAGCTATACGGACCGCGAAGAGGGCCTAAAGATATTATAAGGGGCACCGGACTTAAGCGAATTAAGAAGCGCTATAAAAAGCAACTTTAGCTTAAAAGCAAGCTATACGCAATACGAAGCGGGAGCACTAAAAGGATTTCCTTAAAGAGATTAGCGCTAATAATACTAAATTATAAAACGTTAAACGGTAAGCGCGGCTATATAGTAAACTACCCTTAAACCCGGCGCACTTACCGCGATTTATTAATAAGGGCTATAAATACTAATTAACCCTTAACTTTAATAAGAAAGCCTAGCTTTTAGCAAAACGTTTTTTCTTAGCTAAGGCTAAGACGCTTTTAAGACCTTTTTATCCCGTAGCTAAGAGGGAGATATTCGTCGAAAGGCGTATTAACCTTATAAATATATTTTAAGTAATAAGTAAGATAGTAAGCTAAAAGGCAGCGGGCTTAAATAGGATCTTACTTAGCTTCCTTAAGCTTTACGGCTTAGCGCTCTTAGCTAAGCTAGCAATAATCTTTACGGCCTATATAAAAACCTTATACTTTTAGACTTAGTTTTAAACTATAAACATAGTAATACTAAGAAAGCTAAGGAAGAACCCCGGGGTATATCGCACTACTAAGGGGTAAAGGCTTATTTCCCTCCTACTAATAATAAGTAAGGTGCTAAAATAGATTTTAGCTTAAAAGCTCGCGGCTATAGCGGAGGCAAATAAGGTTTTACTTAAAGGGTAGTTTAAGAATAAAAAGGAGAGGTCTATAAAGGCGGCGATACTTTAAGTAATAAAACTAGTATGTATAATATAAGCTAAAAAAAAGATCGCATCGTTCCTCTAACTTAATATTAAAGGGGCCTTTAATATAGTTAATTATAAGAAACTCTTAAGGGAGCTTACCTTCCGGGGCTACCTTAAATAGCTTATAAAGCTAGCACGTAGCTTTATAAATAAGCGCTACTTAACCCTTTATTTTGATAAAAAAAAGGCTATACTAATATAAATCGCTACTAAAGTCCTTTAAAGCTCGTTACTATCCTTAATCCTATTTCTTTACTATATAATACCGCTTTATAAAAAGCTAAAAAAGCTAAAAGAAGTTTATATTATTAGCGTTACTAATAATATAAATATTTTAGCGCCGGCCTTAAGTAAGGATTAATAGTAACACGGCTTAAAGCGTCTTAAGAAGTATATACTATATAAGCGGAGGAGTTTGTAGTAAACTATAAACCTTTAAAAAGTAAGCTTATTTACTTTATAAGAAAACATAAAGCAATTATAACCTTTATCCGGTTAAGGTCTATAATAGTCGCGCGTGTTTAAGACGCTAAGCTCCTTAAAGTATAAGTAAACTACAAGCTCCGGTAAAAAGTATACCTTAATAAACTATATACTAAGCTTAAGAGGTAGAACTTAGCCTTAATAAGGATCGCGGCGTCTATATAAGAATATACCTTACTTAAGGCTTAAGAAGTTTATAATAAAGTCGTTTAGTCTTTTATATTATACGCTACGGTTATATTATATAAGATAACCCCGGTAAGTAGAAAGCTTTATAGGATAGCTATAAAGTTAGCGCGGGATTAGACCGCTTACCTTTAAATAATCGCGGGGGCTTACTAAGCTACTTTAATTTACTAGCTTAAAGCTAAAACCTAGGTTCCGCTAATTAACCTTTACCTTAACTAAAGAATAGCTAATACCCTTAAGAGATTAAAAGACTCCGGAATCTTAAACTAAATCCGATATACGTTTATATTAATAGCGAGGCTACTCCGGTAATATAAATAAAAACTAAGACGGCCTATACCCTTAAGACTACCGCTTATAAAGGCATTAAGGGGGGTATAGTCTTAAGTTAGGATTAATAAGCTTTAAGAGAAGAAAAGGATAAAGGAGATCCTTTTTAAAGAATAGGCTAAACGGTTAAGCTAAAAGGAAGAGCTTATAAAGCAGCGCCGGACTACGCTTTACTTTACTAACCTCCCGCCCCGGTTCGATAAAGCTATAACGCTTAATCGCTATAAAGCGCTGCTTAAATACTTAAGCTTTACGATTACTTTAATATAGATAAGAGTAATAAGCCTTAAGGACTTCTTATCCCGCTATAATATACTTAAAGTAGTATCGCCTTTTTATAACTACGGGGAGCGACGAAAGATTATTTACTACGTAATAATAAGTTATAGGCTTATTAGCAAGGCGAGGGCAAAGTTATTATAGCGACTTTATAATATAGGTAAGGTATAAGTAAAGCTTTTAAAATAAAAGATAGTAGCTATTTTAGTAAGATAGTTTTTAAGCTTAAGGCGCCTATATTAATTAAACTTAGGAATATAACTATATTAAAAAGAGGAGGCAGTATATATAGGAACCTTAACTAAGCCTTAGTTAAGGGGGGGTATACCTTTTTTAAACCGCCCTTTTAATATAGCTTAAAGGGGAAACTTACTAATATAATAAACACTACGAAGTATTTAAACGCCGAAAAACCCTTACCCTTACTTATTAAGCCCGTAAGACCTTAAACGGGCCCGTCTCGGACTAACGCTTTAGCTAGCCTTTTAAATACGACCTTTATACCTTACTTAGTGCCTAAGCGTATTAGTATCGTCCTTAGCGGTATAGCGGGGCCCGTTAAAATAAGGAGTGTTATAAGGGCGCTTAACTTAGCTATAGTTGTAAGTTAAGGTAATAAGCGCCTTCCCCCTCCCCCTCCCGCGCTTTAATAGCTTAAGGTCGCGGCGGGGGTAAATAAGGAAGATATCGCCTTATTAGTAATCTTTTAAAGCGTTTACTTTAGCGCTTATAAGGTTCCCGCTACTAAGAAGCTACTAGCTATAGCGTAAGTAAGTAATAAGGGCAGCATAAAGCTAAGCTAAGTAAGGCGGCTAAGATAATACTTAGTTAACTAAGCTAAGTTAAGCATTATAAGAAAGCTAAGAAAAAGCGACTTAGCCTTACTATAAGCGAAGAACGAATAGTATTTAAGATTTAAGCTAAGGTCTTTAGCCTCCTTTTCTTAGTCTGCTAAGCTAAGAATAAGGGCAGTATAAGCACGCTTTAAGGCAGTATTTATAAGGTCGTTAACCTTAAAGGCGCTGCTCTTAAAAAGGCTATAAGCGCGCTTTAGTATAGTTAAAGGTATACTATAGTTAGTAAGCGGGCTAAAAGCAAGCACGATAAAAATTAAAATAAGGTCTTCCTTTATATTATTATTATTATAACTACTACTATTGCTATTATTAGTATTAAAGATAGTAAGGATAGCGTTAAGGCTAAGAAAGGGGCTACCCTTATCCTTAAGGTCCTTAGTCCTAGCTTTATTATCGCCCCCCTCCTCCTCCTCCCCCGCGTTAAGCTCTTTATCGTTAATATTAAACTAAAGCTTCCTTAAGTCGGATATAATATTAGCCTTAACGGCCTTTCCTTTACCTTTACGCTTAAGCGCCCCCTTATACCTAAGCTTTTAAGTAAGAGCGGCGCGCTTTTAAGCGTAAGCCTTAATAAAAGCCTTAGCTTAAGCCTTCTTCTTAGCTTTAGCCTTAGCTTTAAAGTCTTTTAAAATAATAAGGATCTTCAAAAGCGTAAGCTTAAGCAGCGCGAGGGCGGCGTAAGCCTATACTAAGTCCGGGTTAAGTAAACGTCCCTTAAGGGCGATATTACGGCCTTTATAGCCGCTAAAGCTAAGATAGTTAGCTATAGTAAATAGCGCGTTCCTTTATACTTACTATACTCTAAGCTATAAAGTAAACGGTTTAGTATATAACTATAATAATACTAGTAAGCTTATTAGCGAACTTAGTATTAGCCTTGCAGGCTATATACGCGTTATTAATAAAGCGGCTAAGGGTAAAGGTAAGAAGCTTTATATTCTTATTAAGTAAGGTAAGGCTAAGGGCGGCCTTAAATATAAGGGTATACGCTATAATAGCGCTAGCGCGCTATCGAAGCTTTATCGCCGCGGAGGCGAGCTTTATATATATAAAGCGCTTAATAAACTTACTAAACTTATATAACTCCTTTTAAGCAGCGTAAAGCTTATAAGCTATATTTTTACTAATAGTAGTAAGCGATAAAAGGATTAGCTAAGAAATAAGAGCGGGACTAATATATAGCTACTTACCTAAAAATAAAAGCAATTACTAAAAGCATAGGCAATATATGCTTTCGTAAAGAGAGCTAAGATAAGGTTAATAACTTAAATTACGTATATATATATAGTAGTTGCGGCTTAGATATATATAGGCTTAGTTTTAATAGCCCCGGAAAACTAAAAGTATATTATCGCTTAATAAGCGGCCTATATATATTTAGTAAGGGATCTTACGCTTAGTGCCGCGACGGGCTTAAGCGTCCTTATTTTTAATATCCCGGCTTAGTAGCTTAAGGAGCGGGCTTATAATAAGATTAAAAAAGGTAACCTTTTTTTTCGGTATAGTAATAGCGACTATAATAACTAGATAGCGGCTAAAAAGCAATAACGTATTAAAGGCGGGGCGAAGGATATATAAAGGGCGCGTATAAAAGGCGAGCGCTTCTTTAAAAAGTAAAGAGGAAGGCGCGGGCGTGCGCGGTGCTTAAGAGACTTTATCCTTAAGATTGCGTATAAGATTAGTAATTAAGCGGCATAAGTATATAATAAACTTAATTAAGAATATACGTATACTATTAAGTACTAAATTCCTATTAAGCGGGCTTACTTAAAGCCTATACTTTCAGGCCGTGCTACTTATAATAAGGGCGTAGGACGGAATCCTACTTACCCTCCCGCCCTTATATTATAGAATCTTACTTACCCTCCCGCCCTTATATTAAGGGGACGATTAAGGGGAGACTACTACTTCTACCTTTAGCTTAAGGCGCGAGGCTTTAAGCTAAGAGCCGCTTAAGGTAAAAGCGGCCCCGGCCTAGCTAAGCCGCGTTAAACTGCCTTATAAGCGGGATATACTTATAGCGGAAAGTATAACTTTTTTTTCTTATATAAAGTTATAAGACTTTATATAAGGCGGACTAAACGTAAATAAGAGGAGGTTTTACCTTAAGCACTTTAGCTTTTCTCTTTTATTTATAAACATTAAATTTCTAAAAACCTAGATTAAGTCTTTAGCATAAACTTAATAATAATAATATTATTATAAAGTTATTTATATTAACAATTATTATTATATTACTCGCCTTATAGTAAAATATATACTTATTTATCTTTAAGTGCTTAAAGCTATACTTTTTTAAGTTTATACTTACTTAATTATACTATTACTTTTACGAGCCTTTTTAGCTATAAAAGGCTTTATTAAGCTTATAAACCTAGGTTTTATTATCTTTAAGCTTATAAAGCTATAAAATAAAAATGTCTTTTTATACTTTTTTATATACATAAGCGATTATAATATTAAGGTATTTTTATTTTTACTTTTTAGCTACGATAATTATTATAAATAGCTTTAAAAATACTTACTTTATTACTACTATATATACTTTCTTTATAAGCTTATCTTTAAAGTCTTTGTTTTTATATACTACTTAATAACCCCTTTTAAACAGGTTTAAACTTTAAACTAGCTTTTAAAGATAAACTTAATTTCTATTAAAAACTTATACTTTTAAAGGTCTATAGATAAAGGTTTATATATTGTTTAAATTTAATTTATTAATTTCCGCTCTTAACTATAAGCAACTTATAAGTCTTATAATTATCTTACTTAAAAGCCTATTTTTAAGTAGTTAGCAAACCTTTTCTAGTAATAACTACTATACTAAGTATTAAAAGAAGTAGCTAATTATTTAAGTTATAAAATCAATTCTTTATATAATAAGCCTCTTTAAAGACTATTAGTATACTTAGCTAAAATAGCTTTTAAGTTAGTAAAAAGTAGTAAGCTTTATTGTTAAAACCTTTAATATAAGTCTTTATAGCCCTTTTTTACTAGTAGCTGCTTAAATAGTTTATTAGTAGGTTAATTAATTATTAAGTTAGTTTACCTTGTTAGCTTTTAGTGTTTTAAGCGGGAAAAAAAAAGTCTTTTACTATTATAGCTTAGTATATAATAAATTAAGTGCGTCTTTTATTATAAAGTCTTTTAAAGAGTCTTAAAGTAGTTTAAACTTATTAAGGCCGTTTTTAAAAAGCTTTAAACTTTTAAAGCTAACTTTAAGTATACTTTAAACTTTTAAATCTAAGTATTTAATATTAAGATATTTTTATTATTATTATTTACTTTTATTATTATTTTAACTAGTAAGAAGTAGGTTTTATAAGAAGTTAATAATAGCCGCTTTCAAGCTTATTACTACTTAAAGAAAGTAGTAGCTACTTTTAAGCTAATTAGCAATTACGCTTTTTTATTAAAGTATAAATCCGCTTTATACGTTAATTATCTTATTATATAATAACTAGCGCGTAATGTGTTTATATAGTTAGATAGATAGACATTTTATAGTTATAAGCCTAGCTTTTATATAGCACCTTATTACTACGCCTTATAGTATAACGATAAGGGGATAAAGCGCGAATTAATTACCGCTAGTTAAGGCTAGTACTATAAACTAATTACCGCTAATTAAGGCTAGTACTATAAACTAATTACTACTAGTTAAGCTAGTATAATAAACTAATTACTATATATAAACGTATATAAGAGTTTAAAAATAGTAAAAAGCTTATCTTTTCTTTAAAGTATAGCTAGCTACTTTATACTTAGTTCTTTAAGCTAATTTTCAAGATCTTTAACTATATTATCCTACTATTTATTATTAGTATATAGACAAACCGTAAATATCCTTATAAAATTACTTAAAAAACTTAGTATAAGTTTAATCGGAAATACTAGAAACTATTATTAAGGTAATCCCTTAAATATCCTGAAATATTATTTAAAAATCGCGGTAAAGTCTATCTTATATCTTTTAAGGTACTTTTTTAATTAAAAACATGTTGAACTATAATTAAGATATCTTATAAAAATCCTTAAATATCTTTTAAAGATATTAGCAGAATCTGCTTAATAGTTTTTATAGTATCTTTTATAATTAAAAATATTATAAACTATAGTTAAATAAGCTCTTAAGCCTTTATAGTTATATCTTAAAAACCTTAGCGGGGTTTAACCGGTAATATCTATTATATCCCCTTAAGCAAGCCTTTATAGTGCGTGTTTTAAGCGTTCTTATCGCGGGGTTCTATAAAGCTCCTTAAAAGTAAGGTAAGGAGTCTTAGTATAGCCGTTAAAATCTTATAATAACTCTTTTAAGTAAAAAAGAAAAGCTAATATCTTTATTAGTTTAAAGTAAAAAAAAAGTAAAGAGGGCGCTAAGTACTAGCTTTATAATAGCGTTTTTATACTATATTTACAATATACTATCCTTATTCTTTTAATAGTCTTTTCGGCCTATCTAGCTAATATTAGCTAAGTAGCTTAAAAGAGTAAGAAAATAGCTTTATTATAAATCCTTACCTCTTATTTAGTTATATATCTTTATTTTATTAAGGCGATTAATATATTTAGCTTAAACTAAAAATAAGGTTTTTAACTTTTTTTTAGTTATATATTTAAGTACTTTATAAGTAATAAGAAGTCTTCGCGCTAAGGAATATTCGGTTTTTATAGCGGGATATATTATAAAAAACTAGCTTTATTTAAGCCTTATCTTATATTATTATCTTACTTACTCTTTACGCTATTTTTAATCCTCCGCTAAGTTTCTTATACTACTTACTAGCTTTATAAGCTACTTATAAGTAAGATATTATATCTTACTTACTACTACTATTATAGCTATCCCTTGCTTTCCGTTATCGGGCTTTTTAACTTATTATCCCTTTTACGCGGCGCTACTATTTACGCCTTTCTGCTAATTAACGCGCATTTAGCTACTAAGAAGGTATTAAGGTAAAAGCAAGCTATCTTATTAATATTAATAAGTATTATTAATATTAAGGTATTAAACGTTTATATTCTCGCTTAAAAGTAGGTAATAAGGTCTTTAATAGCCTTAATACTTAACTTCTTACTTTTAAGGTTTTAAACGTATTTAATAATCTTAAAAACCAATTTTAAAAAGAGGGCTTTAAAGGCGAAAATATAAAACGCGTAGTTAATACGGCTAATAAAGCGGATATCGAAACCTAGGAATTTTATTACTTAAGTTAAAGTTAGGTTACGTTTAAACTCTTTATAGACTTATAAGTAAAACCTAGCGTAGTTTATAGTTAAGCGGAAACTCCCGATTATTATAATCTTATTACCGGAGTATAAGCCTATAAAGCTAAGCCTATTAAGGATTATATTAATTACTATTAGCAGCTCTTATAAGATTAAGCGGCGGAATATATTATAAAGCTAGTTATCGCTATCTCCTTTAGTTAAGAAAGGACGGCGGATAGACTATAATAAGGCGCTTATATGCCTTTATATAACTAGGCTAAGTATAGTAATAAGGGGAAAGAGCGTTTACTAAGCGGAACTAAATAAGTCCTTAAGGCTTATAGCGGCTATAAGCTAAGAAGAGGATTTTATAGCGCGGGCTAAACCGCGTATAAAGTAAGATAAGGCTTAAGCTATAATAGCTTAAAATACTGCTATAAACCTAGCTATAAACTAATTAAGCTAGGCTTTAAATATATAGTAAGGAATAGCGCGGATATTATTTTAATAGTTTAGCTAAAGCGGGTTCTTACTAGCTATAATACCTATTATAAATCTTAAGATTATAGCGAGGTTAGCTAACTTAAAGTTATTAAGTATTAGCTAGTTATTTTAGTAATAAGGATTTCTAGCTATACTTTAAAAAATATAGAAGTAATAAGGGCTTTTAAATAATAAGAGCTAAGTAGGAGGTATAGCTAAGTTACTACGAAACTATCTATTTAAACTACGTTATAATATAAGGCTAAGGGGTAAGTTATTTAAGTTAAGTATTTAAAAAAGGTAGTATAAGCTATTCTTTATAGTGCTATAATTTAAGTTAAACCTATTAGCTTAAGCATAGCTATAAAAAGCGGTATAAGTTTATATAAAAACGTAAACTTAAAGGTTTTAATTCTTATTAAAGGACTTAAAGCTATAAAAGATAGCCGCCTTGTTTTTATAAAGCTTAAGCGCCTGCTTATATCCTTTATGTTAAAGGCGTAAGTGCCTATAAGAAAGCGGGCTAAAAAAGGAGTTATAAAATAGCTAGTCTTAGCTATAAAAGACGTTAAATAAATAAAGAACTTAAAATAAAGATATAAGGATTATAAGCTTAAGGTAAAAAAGGTTATATATATAGGAGTAAGTAAGGTATAGCGGGCTAAAGCCGGTAATATAAGGAATTATAGTTATAAAAAAAGAAAAAGAGAGAGGGTAAGCGGTAAAGAGAATTTTAATAAGTATACTATAAGGCTAAAAGGGCCTTATTGCTTAAAGTAAATAGCGGTATATTATTATTAAAATCACTAATAACTTTAGGCGTAATAGGTTATAATTTCTTATAACTTATAGTAGCTTTTAAGTCTTATAGTTAAGCTTAACCGCTTAATTCGCTTAGTTAAAGAGTTTTATATTAAGTTATAAAGGCCGCGTATTATACTCTTATTTAAACTACTTAAGTAGCTAACTTCTTTTATACTTTCTTTAAGGCCTTTATAATCTTTAGTAAAAAGACCGCTTTTTTATTTACTTAAAAGTTATAGATACTTAGCTAGTCTTTTTAAGCTATAAGAAACTTTCTTTTTAGTTTTCCGCCGTCTTTCTTTATTATATAACTTTATAAGATTGATTTTACTTTTTACTTATTTAAGTAAAGTATCCCTTTATCTTAAACTAAGCTTAAGTATTTAGCTAGCTTATTGACTAAGCATAGTTATACTATTAATATTATTAAATTAATATTAAAAGACCTTTTTATATTTAACTAGTATATAAGCTATTTTATTTTAGCGGTAACTTTAAATAGCTTAGTACGTTTTTCTTAAAGTTTTGCTAGCTTACTATTTAAAATATAATAACTCTTTTTAAGCTATAGCTTAACTTAATTACTAAGCTTTAATTTTAGCAGGCGGTATTTCTTATCGTATTTATCCTTTATAGGAGGCTAAGCGTAGGTAATAGCTAACCTAGCCTTTTCCTATAAAACCTCTTAGTTTTATAAGTATAAGTAGTAATAAAGGAACTAAAAGCCGTTATTTATTCTTATCTTTATAATAAGCTTATTAAAGATTATATAAATTATTAAGGAGAAGAAATTATTAAGAAGAAGAAATTCTTAAGAAGAAGAGATTCTTAGAAGAAGAAATTATTAAGGAGAAGGAATTATTAAGGCTTAACTTAAAAGCAATTAGTATATTAGTTTAGCGTAAGTCTAGAAAACTAGCAGTAAAGAATTATAGCGCAATGTTTATAGTTTAGTTGCGTCTTTTTAATAAGCTATTAGTTTAAGGGTACTAAGAGGTAAATATAAGAAGCTTTAATCCGAAAGCTTAAGTAAACTTTATATCTTAGTTAAAGATTATCCCCTTTAAAATCCTTTAATTAGCGCGGCGTAGCTTAGTATATAACGCTTATACTTAGTCTTTTGCTATAAACTAATCGTTGCTTAAAATAAGAAGATATATCTTTAAGAATTTATTTGTTATAGTTAGTAAAGTATTTAAGAAGTTCTTTATAGGATCTTTTTATAAGGATTGTTTAGCTTAAATTACTAAAGGCTTAGTAACAAAGTTTATTGCTATTATTTAGTATAAAACTAAAAGGCTTAAAATTAAGATAAGCTACCTTAACGTCTTACTTTAATTAGTTTAGTTATAGTAATAAGCGTTATAGCCGTTTATAACCTTACTTATATATTTACTAAGCTATAAAATCGAGAAGCTCTTAAATAAATCTTACTATATATAGGTGCGGCTAATATAAAAATATTTAGCGTAAGCGTTTTTAATTATCTTTATAGTATAAGTCTTAAGGATATATAGTATTTAGCGTTTGTTGTTCTTTATAAAGTATAATAACCTTTATAATTAAGGAATAGGAGTTTAAAGATACTATCGTTATCGCTAAGCTATATAATAATCTTTACTTACTATATATCCTTTATATATCTATTAATTATTTTTTAGCGGAGCGGTAATTCGAATAATACCTTTATATAAAAGAATATATAGTCCGTTATTATATTTACTTTAATACGTTTTAATTCCCCTTTTTAGTTTAAAGATACTAGCTTATTATCTTAGTATAGTAAATATAAAAAAGCGTTTAAAATAATATTTTTAACGTTTAAGATATAATATACTTTAAGCGGGAATAAGCTTAAGTATTAAGAAGTAAGGACTAGCTTATTATTAAATTTTATACTAATAAAAAATAAGGATTTTTAGTATATGATTTTATAAGTACTTATATAGTTAGTAAAGATAACTACTTATAGCGTTTTTATAGATAGTATTATAATACGTAACTTATAAACTGCTTATATTAAACCGGCTACTTTAAGCTTTATAAGCTAGTATTAAGGCTTTCCGCTTTAAAGAGCGCGGCTTAAGTAAATAATAATCTAGACTTTAGTTTAAGCTAGTAGCGTCTTTTTATCCTATTTATACTTTTTTTTAAAGTAAAAAGCTATAGCTACTACTCTATATCCTTAAGATATAACGATCTAAATAAATAGTTATTAAGCGGAGTAAAAGTAATAAATTAATTAAGGCTTAGTAAGTTTTTTAGTTAGATTTACGAAGGCTTTTTTCCTTAAAGTAAGCTAAAAAGCGGCTTTTGCGGCGTATTATACCTATTCTTAGCCCCTTAAAAGGACTCCTTTTTCCTATCTTACTTAAAGTAGCTCCGTTTTTAGTTTTTATAAAACGTTAACTTTTTAAGTAAAATATAAGACCGTTTAGCATAGCTACTTAATAAGGCCGAGTTATTTCTTAAGCTATTAAAGGTTCTTTAAAAACGCGATATCTTTTAAAGCTTATATACGTTTATTTATATATATTAAGCTAATAGCGTTTACCTTTAATTTAAGGACCTATATAAATAAGTATGCTAAGAAGGACTTTAATCTAAATAAGGTAATATTATAGTTATAAAAAGCGCGGAATTATACTTTTAAGTATTAAAAGTATTCTTTAGCTATATTAAAGTAAATAATAATATTATTAATATAGGCCGCCGCGTATTTTTAGTATGTATAAAGAAAGTTATTAATAAACGTTTAAATATATACTAAGAAGTTCTTAAAGCCTACAAGTATTATTAATAATCTTTTTAGCCTGTAATAGCTTATAACTATTAACCTTTTTTAGTAGTCTTAATAAATTAAAAACTAGTGAAAAAACGATTATACGTTTACTATATTAATAAACTTCTTTCCTTAAAGGCGTTTAATTATACCGCTTTAAAGCGGTATTAAGTAAGCGTTTAAGGTAGTAATAGCATTAATCCCTTATAAGTTTATAACTACTTATTCTTTTTTCTTTCCGTTTACTATCTTTTATACTATAAATACTAACGCTATAAATAAAGTCGGCTTATAAACTTATTTTAATCGTTCTTATTTAGTTAGCTAGCTAAATAATATATCTACTATTTTCTTATCTTAATCGTTTTATAAGTATAATCTTAATATAACTTATTAATATTATTATCCTTTTATTAAGGGAATCTATATATATTTAGATTTGTTTATATATACTACTTTCTTATCTTTTTAAAAGCGGGGAAATGATTAAAGAATATTTTAGACCTTAAATACGTATTTTAAGCTTTTAGCGTAAATCTAAACGCCCTTATTAGTAGTAAGTTAAAGTAAGTCCTTAGTTAAGCCGATTTTAAGCTTATAGTTTACTAAAAGATCCTTTTATATAAACTTCTTAACGGGGTTTATTTTATCTAGGTTTTCTATAAAGACTTTTACTAAGGAAGCGGTAGCGTTAACCTTTTTATATAGCTAGAACTACTTATTAAAGTTTATAACTATCCTTACCTTTTAGCCTTAACGGAGTACTAATAGTTCCTTAAAATAGTTTATTGCTATAAAGCTCTTATAATCTTATATTATTATCTAAGTAAGCTTAAGGTCGTTAAGAAAGAATATTATTTTACGCTTTAATCGCGGCGCTTAAACGTATATAAATAAGGCGTAGTAGAAACTAGCTAAATTTATTATAGTAATTAAGTAAATTACTTATTTATATATAACTAATCTTAGCTAAACTATCTTAACTTTATCTTTAATCCTTTTATAAGCCCCGATCTATAAGACTAATAGAAAGTAAACAAGGTTCTTTTAATAAAAAACTAAAAAATCTTAGCTAAGTAATATATTCGCTACTAAGCGTTTTACTATTTAAGTAATATTCTTTACTTTTATAACTACGGGGCTACTATTTAGCCTTCTTAATATATATATAGTAAATTTTACTTTTTTAATAATAGCTATTCTTCTTTCTTCTTAAATAGGAATTTATTAAGATAAGTTTATAATTATATCTTAAAAGGTCTTTATTAAGTTAGCTTAAATAAGGCTTTAGTCTGCCTTAGTATTTATATAAGCTTTACTGTTTATCCTAAGCCTTTTTTTTTATATATTAGTAAGTATATATAAGTAAATTATAATAGCTTATTTAAGCTTAATAGTTAAACGTTAAGAGAAGCCTTAACTATTTTAACGCTTTATAGCTTTTAAATAACTACTTACTATACTAAGCTATATCTTTATATAGCAACGTCTTAGTTAAGGTTAAAAAAGTATTTATTTTTAATATATTAATAAAGCTTATTCTTTAAAGGGAATACCTCGCTATAAAATCCGTATACTTTATTAGCCTCTTAAACGAAGTTTACTATAGTATAAATTATAGATTCCTTTAAGCCTTTATTAATATTTATTTAAGCCCTTTTTATAATATACTCTTTATCTTTTAAATAATCGTTAGTCTTTATTATAGTTCCTTCTTTAATTATAAAGTATACTTAGTTTAGCTTTAATATTAATAAGTATATAATCTTTAAGGTTCTTTCTCTTTTAAGCTAAAGGACTTTAGCTTATATCTTTAGCTATTTAAACGGGTTTCTCCCTTAACTTAGTAAGCGCTATAAAGCTTATAGCATATCCCCTTTTATTAAGCGGTTTGAAAATATAACCTATAGTCTTAGTAAGCCTTTAATAAATAGCTAAGGTATCTCGGACTATCTTTTAAGTATATATAAAGTAAAGATAATTAGTCCTTGGGTTTTTCTAAGTTAAACTAATTCTTTTCGTGCTAATAAGTATATTTAAGATTATTAAGTATATCTAACTTATAGCTAAGAAAGAATTTCATTATATTTATTAATCTATTTATTAATAGCTTTATTTCCTACTAAATATTATAAAGATTCTTATAAATAAATATTTAGCTTTTAGTAAATTACTATAATTAAATTGTTTAGCTAATAAAGTGCGGCCTTAACTTTTTATTATAAGCGCGATATTTAAGACTTAAAGTTAGACTTTATTACTATATCTTTAATAATAAAGTGCTTTTTATTTAGTGCTTATATCGCTATATTTAAGTAAAAATTTAAACCGTTTTTATAAAGCAGAGATTTATTAGCTTAATTTAATACTAAGCTTATTAAGGTTTTCTTATTATAGTTTTAAAAGGTGTTTAAAATACTCTTT
Organism: Ophiocordyceps robertsii; assembly: GCA_027405785.1. NCBI lineage: Eukaryota > Fungi > Ascomycota > Sordariomycetes > Hypocreales > Ophiocordycipitaceae > Ophiocordyceps > Ophiocordyceps robertsii. Next base: position 29,867 of record JAPEBW010000044.1, on the reverse strand, counting down.
CGCTATACTTCCTTAAAAAAAGAGGGCAATTTAATACTTAATTTGTTTATTTAAGCCTCGTATTTATTAGCGTTTCGGAGTATAAAGTCGATAAAATAGTTTCCTCTTTAAAATATACTAGCCTTATTATCTTTTTAAACTTCGTTAAAGAATACTTTAAGCGGTCTTAATAAGTTAAATCTCCTTATATCCTTAGCTTATAGTTAATGTTTTTCTTAAGGCTTAATAAGCACGTTTTCTTTTTTTAGTACTTAAAAGAGATTAAGAAATTATTTATATAATATTATTACTATTTTTACTAAGAGGCTTAAAGCTATGCTTAAAGTTAGTATTTACGCGCTAAGTATAAATAAGTTTAGCCTATTAAGGGTATCGCTTACCGCGTTTTTATTACTTATTATTTAAGTCTTAGTCTTAATACTCTTACTAAGCGCTTAATTTTCTATTTCGTATATATCTTAAAATTTAATACGCCGCGGGGCCTTAAGCGTAAAAGGCTTATTTTTATTAATTAAGAGTCTTAAAAACACTTTAATTAGCGCGGCTATAGCAGATGAGGCTAAATAGTAATACTAAACTAAGAAACTACTAAATATCCTTTAAGGCGGACTTTTAGTTAAGGCTTATAAACTAAACTTTATTAATAGTATATCGTAAAAATATTTAGTAAGCTTATTATTTTAAGGAAAAAGGAGCTTTATTATAAACTCGATTTAAAAGGTATTTAGTAAGTAAGGAGTTAAAAAGTTTTAAAGTTAGCTTATTCTTATTTCTTTTATTTAAAGGATAATCAATCCGTTTAAGTAGTATTAAATTTAGTTTACTTAATAATATAGGTTTTATCGTTTTATAGTTTATTTTTTATTAGTATTCTAAAAGCGGATTACTTCTTAAAAGGCGGTAGTTTTAGCTTAGCTAGGCGGGACTTATTTTATATCTTATTTAAGTTTATAAGCTATTATAGTATAATACCTTAAAAAAAAGTAAAGAAGATTATTAAACTAATATACTTAGTAAGCTATAGCCTTTTCCGCTCTTTTAGCTTACTTATCTTAAAGTTTAGTTATAAGCATATTAAGAAAAAGGTGCTTATTATAAAGGTTAAACTTAAAGGCTAATAAGAGCTTTTTAATAAAAAAAATATCGTTTAGTATTTAACTTCTTATAAAATAAGTACTTAATCGTACGATATAGTCGCTTTTAGCTTAGTAGATATTTTAAGGACTTTTATTTAAATAAGTAAGAATTACTAATAATTACTATACTTTATAGCGTAAAGATAAGGGGATAAAGCACTAACTAATTACTATTAGTTAAGACTAGTATTATAAACTAATTACCGCTAATTAAGGCCGGTATTATAAACTAATTACTATTAGTTAAGCTAGTATAATAAATTAATTACTATATATTAACGTATATAAGGGTTTAAAACTAGTAAAAAGCATATCCTTTTTTAAGGTATAGCTAGCTACTTTATACTTAGTTCTTTAAGCTAGTATTTAGGATTTTTAATTATACTATCTTAGTATTTATTATTAGTATATAAATAAACCGTAAATAAATAAACTATAATTAAGAAAATCCCTTAAATATCCTAAAATATCCTTTATAAATTATAGTAAAGTCTATTTAATATTATTTAAGGTGTTTTTATAGTTTAAAGTAAGTCAAACTATAGTTTAGATATCTTATAAAAATCTTTAAATATCCCTTAAAAATACTAGTAGATTCCGCTTAGTAGTTTTTATAGTATCTTTTATAATTAAAAACATTTAAAATTATAGTCGGATAGGCTTTTAAGTCTTTATAGTTATATCTTAAAAACCTTAGCGGGGTTTAATTAATAATGTTTTTCGTATCTTTTTAAGCGAGCCTTTATAGTATATGCTTTAAGCATTCCCGTCGCGGGTTCCGTAAAGCTCCTTAAGAGTAAGGGAAGGAGTCCGTCTATAGCTATTTAAATTCCGGAATACTTATTTAATTCTTAATAAAGGTATAGGTTTTTTATTATAGTATATATATAGGTTTTTTACTATTATATCTCCTATATTTAGTATATTAAGATTAAGAGGCTATTAAGGTATAAATCTGGAATTTACGTTTGTAATTCTATTATATAATAGCTAGCGCGTAATGTTTTTATATAGTAAGATAAATAAAGCTTTTTTAACCTTTTTATCTTAAAAGCTTATTAAGCTATTTTATTTTAAATTTATAATTATAACAATAATCTAGCTAATCTTAATAATTTTAAAGTTATTAATAACTTTAATAATAAAGTATTATATTTTTTATATAATAAGCTTTATTTTTTCCTTTATAAGAAATATAATAATATAGTTTTTTATCTTTAAAAAGTAAATTCCTCTTAATCGCCTTATAAAGTTATATACTTTTAGTAATTAAAATTTTCTTTTAGTTAAAGAGCTATATATAATTATAGCTATATAGCCTTTTAAAGCTTATAAGTCTTTTATCTTTTACTTTAAGGTTTTTTTTAACAGTTTTAGCTAATGCTTTTAAAAGCTGAGTTATATATATAATAAACCTTAAGTTTAAATATACTTAATATTATATTTATAAAGAAATTCCTTTTCTTTAAGTAAGGCTTTTAATAGCGCCTTCTTTAAAACGATAATAAATATAAGCAAAACGTTAGCTATATATATAGCTATTTCTATATACTAAAAGAAAAAAAAGTCTAATATTATAATATTAAAGTATATTACTTTAGTAAACTTTATAAGTATTTAGCCGGCTTTTTTTACTTAACTAATTTACTAAAATATATAAAGCGTGCTATAATATAGTATAAAATACCTTACTTTTTACTAAGCTTTTATTGCGGAATTTAAACAGCTATGCCTAGACTCCTTACTTTACTTTTAAAGAGCCTTATAAAACCCTATAATAAGAACGCTTAAAACATATACTATAAAGGCTTGCTTAAAGAGATATAATAATTAATAGTTAAACCCCGCTAAGGTTTTAAAGATATAATTATAAAGGCTTTAAAGCTTATTTAACTATAGTTTAGGATATTTTTAACTATAAACGCTACTATAAAAACTATTAAGCGGATTTTATTAATATTTTTAAGGGATATTTAAGGATTTTTATAAGATATCGTTATTATAGTTAAGCTTATTTTTAACTATAAAAGTACCTTAAAAGATATAAAGTAAAAATTACCACGATTTATAAAGAATATTAAAAGATATTTAAAGGATTTTTTTAATTATAGTTTATAGTATTTTCATCTAAGCTTATATTTAGTTTCTTTAGTAATTTTATAAGGATATTTATAGTTTATCTATATACTAATATTAGATAGTAAGATAGTATAGTTAAAGATCCTTACAATTAACTTAAAAAACGAAGTATAAAGTAGCTAGCTATACTTTAAAGAAAAGATATACTTTTTACTATTTCGAAACCTTTATATATATTTCTATATAGTAATTAATATATTATACTAGCCTTAACTAGTAGTAATTAGTTTATAATATCGGTATTAATTAGCGTTAATTAGTTTATAGTATTAGCCTTAATTAGCGGCAATTAATCTACGCCTTATCCCCTTATCTTTATGCTATAAAGTATAGTAAATAATAGCAATTCTTACTTATTTAAACGGAAATCCCTTAAATATCCACTAAGCTAAAAGCAACTATATTATACAATAAAGTACTTATCTTATAAGAAGTTAAATACTAAATAATAATTTTTTAATAAGAAGCTTTTCTTAGCCTTTAATTCTAACCTTAATAATAAGTACCTTTTTCTTAACGCGCTTATAATAAAACTTAAAAATAAGTAAGCTATAAAAGCGGAAAAGGCCGCGGCTTATTAAGTATATTAATTTAATAATCTCCCTTACCCTTTTTAAAGGTATTATACCGCGATAGCTTATAAAGCTAAATAAGATATAAAATAAGTCTTGCTTAGCTAAGCTAGGACTACCGCCCTTTTAAAGGCAATCCGCTTTTAAAATATTAAAAAAGAATAGACTATAAAATAATAAAACGTATATAATAAAGTAAACTAAATTTAGTACTACTTAAATAAATTAGTTATCCTTTAAATAGAAAAAGTAAGAATAAGGCGACCTTAAAAACTTTTAAGGCCTTACCCGCTAAATACCTTTTTAATCGAGCTTATAATCAAGCTACTTTTTCCTTAAGATAATAAGCTTAGTGGATATTTTTACCGCGTATTACTAATAAAGTTTAGTTTTTAGGCCTTAACTAAACGTCTACTTTTAAAGATACTTAGTAGTTTCTTAGTTTAATATTACTATTTAACCTTATCCGCTATAGCTATATTAACTAAAGCATTTTCGGGACTCTTAATTAATAAAAATAAGCCTCTTATACTTAAGGCCTTATAGCATACCGGATTCCGAGATATATATAAAATAAAAGGTTAAGCGCTTAATAAAATTATTAAAACTAATACCTTAATAATAAGTAATAAAGACGCGGGAAGTAATACCCTTAGTAAGCTAAACCTATTTATACTTAGCGTATAGATATTAAGACTAAGTATAGCCTTAAGCCTTTTAGTAAGAATAATAGTAATATTAAATAAATAATTCCTTAGTTTCTTTTAAATATTAAGAAAAAAAGATATGCTTATTAAGCTTTAATAAAAACTTTAACTATAAGCTAAGGATATAAGGAGATTTAACTTATTAAGACCGCTAAAAGTATCTTTTAATAAAGTTGAAGAAGATAATAAAGCTAATATATTTTAAGAAGTTAACTATTTTATTAACTTTATTTACTAAAATACTAATAAAGGTAAGGCTTATATATATAAATAAGCTATTTAATTACCTTCTTTCCTTTAAGGAAATACGGCAAAATAGTATTTTAAAGACCTTTTAAAACAATAATAAAAAAGGCGCTTAGCGAGCTTATTATTAAACTAAGCTAATAGATCTCCGCTTTATAAAAACGGTTTAAAATCCGCTTAGATATAGCGATATAAGCACTAAATAAAAAGCACTTTATTATTTAAGATATAGCGGTAAGGTTTAACTTTAAGTCTTAGATATCGCGCTTATAATATAAAGCTAAAGCCGTGCTTTATTAGCTATACTACTTAATTATAGTAATGTACTAAAAGCTAGATATTTATTTATAAGAATCGTTATATTATTTAATAAGAAACGAGGATATTAATAAATAAATTAATAAATATAAGGAAATTCCTTTTTAGCTATAAGTTAAATATACTTAAAGATCTTAAAAGTACTTATTAGTATAAAAGAAGTAGGTTTAACCTATAAAAAGGCGAGGACTAACTAGCTATCCTTTATATATACTTAAAGAATAGTTTAAGACGCCTTAGCTATTTATTAAAGGCTTATTAAGACCGTAAGTTATATTTTTAAACCGCTTAGTAAAAGCAGATATACTATAAGCTTTATAATGCTTATTAAGGTAAGAGAGAAACTTATTTAAATAGCTAAGGATATAAGCTAAGGTCTTTTAATTTAAAAAAAAAGAACCTTTAAAACTATATACTTATTAACGCTAAAGCTAGATTAAGTATACTTTATAATTAAGGAGGGAACTATAAAAAAATCTCACGACTATTTAAAGGATAAAGAGTACGATATAAAAAGAGCTTAAACGGATACTAATAAAAGCTTAAAGGAAACCGTAATCTATATTATAGTAAACTTAGTTTAAGAGGCTGATAAAGTATACGGATTTTAAAGTAAAGCATTCCCCTTTAATAATAAGCTTTACTAATATATTAAAAATAAATACCTATTTAACCTTAGCTAAGAAGTTATTATATAAAGATATAGCTTAATATAGTAAGTATTTATCTAAAAGCTATAAAGCGTTTAAATAGTTAAGGCTTCTTTTAATTTCTTACTATTAAGCTTTAATAGGCTATTACGATTTACTTATATACGCTTACTAGTTTATAAAAAAGAAAAGCCTAGGATAAGCATTAAGGCCTATATATATATTAAGCTAAACTAAAGCCTTATTTAAGCTAACTTAGTAAAGATCTTTTTAGACGTAACTATAAACTCCTTTTAATAAATTCTTATTTAAAAAGTAAGAAAAACGGCTACTATTAAATAAGCAGAATTTACTATATATATACTTAAAAGGATATAAAGTAGCCTTATAGTTATAAAGGTAAGGATCGGTGCTTAAATAGTAAAACGCTTAGTAGCTAATATCTTACTTAGCTAAGATTTTTTAGTTCCTTATTAAAAGGACCTTATTAACTTTATATTAATCTTATAAATTAAGGCCTAGAAAGGGATTAAAGCTAAAGTTGAAATAGTTTAGCTAAGATTAGTAATATATAAATAAGTAATTTACTTTATTATTATAACAATTTTAGTTACTTTTAGCTACGCTTTACTTATATAAGTCTAGGCGCCGCTATTAAGGCATAATATAATATTCCTAATTAATAACCTTAAACTTACTTAAATAATAATATAAAATTATAAGAGCTTTATAGTAATAAACTATTTTAAGGAACTATTAGGACTTTATTAAAGCTAAAAAGTAAGGATAATTATAAACTTTAATAAGCAGTTTTAGCTATATAAAGAGGTTAATACTACTACTTCTTAAGCCGAAGTCCTTATAAAAGAACTAGATAAAATAAACCTTATTAAGGACTTCTTATAAAAAGATCTTATAGTAAACTATAAGCTTAAAATTAGCCGAACTAAGAACTTACTTAAACTTACTACTAATAAAGGCGTTTAAATCTAAATTAAGGGCTTAAAATATATATTAAAAGTTTACAATATCCTTTAATCATTTACTTATCTTTAAAAAGATAAAGAAATAGTGTATATAGATAAATCTAAATATATACCTATTCCCTTAATAAAAGCATAGTAATATTAATAAACGTATTAAGATTATATCTATTTAGCAATAAGGATAAGAAGGTAGTAGATAGAATATTCGGCTAGCTAACGAAATAAAGGCAATTAAAATAAGTTTATAAGCTAACTTTATTTACGGCTTTAATATTTATAGTATAAAAAATAATAAACGGAAAGGAAAAAGGATAAGTAGTTATAGACTTATAAGGGATAAATGCTATTATTACCTTAAATGCTTACTTAATGCCCTTTAAAAGCAATATAATTAAACGCCTTTAAGAAAAGAAGTTTATTAATATAGTAAACGTATAATCGTTTTTTTATTAGTTCTTAGTTTATTAAGACTACTAAGAAAGGTTTATAGTTATAAGCTATTATAAGCTAAAAAGATTATTAATAATACTTATAGGCTTTAAAAACTCCTTAGTATACGTTTAAAGGTTTATTAATAACGTCCTTTATAGATATTAAGAATATATAGCGGCTTATATTAATAATATTTTTATTTACTTTAATATTACTAAGAAATACCTTTAATACTTAAAGGTAGTATTCTACGCTTTTTATAACTATAAAATAACCTTATTGAAACTAAAGTCCTTTTTAATATAACTATTTATATAGCTCCTTAAATTAAAAGTAAATACTATTAGTTTAATAAATATAAATAAACGCGTATAAGCTTTAAGAGATATTACGTTTTTAAAAAACTATTAATAACTTAAGAAATAAATCGGCTTTACTAAGTAGCTATACTATATAGTTTTATATTTCGCTAAGGAATTAAATATTCTATAAAAATAAAAAGTAAAGCTACTTTAAGTAAGGTAAGAAGAAGGAGTCCCTTTAAGGGGCTAAGGATAAGCATAATATACTATAAAAGCCGCTTTTTAGCTTACTTTAAAAGAAAAAAAGCCTTTACGAATTTAATTAAAAAACTTATTAAGCCTTAAACGATTTACTACTTTAACCCCGCTTAATAATTCTTTATTAAAATCGATATATCTTAAAACTATAAAGTAATAGCTATAGCTTGTTACTTAAAGGAAGGCATAGAATAAAGCTTAAAGTAGCTAGTTTAGTATAAGTAGTTTATAGGTTACGCACTATAATATTATTTATAAAAACGCGATAAGTAGTTATCTTTACAGACTATATAAGTACTTATAAAATTATATACTAAAAATCCTTATTCTTTATTAGTATAAAATCTAAAGATAAGCTAGTCCTCGCTTTTTAATACTTAAGCTAATTCTTACTTAAGGTATACTATATCCTAAGCATTAAAAACGTTATATTAAACGCTTTTTAATATTTACTATACTAAGATAATAGGCTAGTATCCTAAAACTAAAAAGGGGAATTAAAACGTATTTAAGAAAATAAGATAACGGACTATATATTCTTTTACGCAGAAGTATTAATTAAAATACCGCTCCGCTAAAAAATAACTAACGGATATATAAAGGATATATAGTAAGTAAAGATTATTATATAACTTAGTAGTAAATATAGTATCCTTAAACTCTTATTTCTTTAATTATAAAGGTTACTATACTTTATAAAAAACGATAAACGCTAAAACCTATATATCCTTAAGACTTACGCTGAAAATATCGTTAAAAACGCTTATACTAAATATTTTTATACTGGCCGTACTTATTATAAAATCTAAACGGCCACGCCCGGACTCCTTACTTTACTTTTAAAAAGCTTTATAGAACCCCGTAATAAGAACGCTTAAAGCACGTATTATAAAAGCTCGCTTAAAGAGATAATACGGATATTATTAACCGGAACCTTACTAAGGTTTTTAAGATATAGCTATAAAAGCTTAAAAGTCTATTTAACTATAGTTTATAACGTTTTTAACTATAAAGGAGGCTATAAAAACTACTAAGCGGATTTTACCGGTATCTTTAAAGGATATTAAAGGATTTCCGCGGGATATTTTAATTATAGTTCGGCCTGTTTTTAACTATAAAAGCACCTTATAAGATATAGAATAAAGTTTACCGCGATTTCTATAGGATATTTAAGGATATTTCAAGGATTTCCTTAACTATAGTCTATAGTGTTTTTAACTAAGCTTATACTTAATTTATTAAGTGATTTTATAAGGATATTTACGGTTTATTTATATATTAACGATAAGTTAGTAAGATAGTATAGTTAAAGATCTTAAAAATTAGCTTAAAGAACTAAGTATAAAGTAGCTAGCTATACTTTAAAGAAAAGATAACCTTTTTACTATTTCTAAACCTATATATATACTTATATACGGTAATTAGTTTATTATACCGGCCTAATTAATAGTAATTAGTCCGTAGTACTAGCCTTAACTAGCAGTAATTAGTCCGTAGTACCGGCTTTAACAAGCGGTAATTAGTCCGCGCCCTATCCCCTTATCTTTACGCTATAAAGCGTAGAAGTACTTATATATAGTAAGATTTATATAAAAGCTTCTCGATTTTATAGCTTAGTAAATATATAAATAAGGTTATAGATAGCTACGATACTTTTTATTACAATTAAACTAATTTAAGTAAGACGCTAAAGTAGCTTATCTTAATTTAAAGCTTATTAGTTCTATACTATATAATAGCGATAAACGTTATTACCGGGCTTTTAGTAGTCTAAGCCGAATAATCCTTATAAAAGGATCCTATAAAGAACCTTTTTAATACTTTATTAACTATAACTAATATATTCTTAAAGATATATCTCCTTATCTTAAGTAATAATTAATTTATAGCGGAAAACTAAGTATAAGCATTATATACTAAGCTACTTTATGCTAATTAAAGGATTTTAAAGGAGATAATCTTTAATTTAAATATAAGGTTTACTTTAGTATTTTAGCGGACTTTATAATAAGCTTTTAAATCGAAGCTTTTTATATTTACCGCTTAACACCTTTAAACTTATAGCTTATTAAAAAAGCAAAACTAAACTTTAAAAATCGCGCTATAATTCTAAATCTATGCTAAACCAATATACTAATTGTCTTTTAGTTTAGCCTTTATAATTCCTTCTTTTAAGTAATTTATATAACTTTTAATAAGCTTATTATAAAGAGAAAAATAAACGACGGAATTTAGTTACTTAATAACTACTTATACTTATAAAACTAAGAGGTCTTATAAAAAGAAGCTAAGTTAGCTACCGCTTATACTTAAGCCGCTATAAAGAATAGATATAATAAGAAATACCGCTTACTAAAATTTAAGCCCGGTTATTAAGTCTAGCTATAGCTTAGTAAAGGTTATTATATAACGGATAGTAGGCCGGCAAAACTTTTAAAAAAAAAACTAAGCCGTTTAAAGTTACTACTAAAGTAAGATAGCTTATATACTAGTTAAATATAAAAAGGTCCTTTAATATCTATTTAGTCGTTTTAAAAGTATAACTACGCTTAGTAAATAAGCTAGCTATATACTTAAGCTTAGTTTAAAATAAAAGGATACCTTACTTAAATAAGTAAGAAGTAAAATAAATCTTATAAAGCCGTATAATAAAGAAAGGTAGCGGAAAACTAAAAAAGGAGTTTTTTATAGCTTAAAAAAGCAAGCTAAGCAGCTATAACTTATAAGTAAAGAAAAAAGCAGTCTTTTTATTAAAGATCGTAAAAGTCTTAAAAAAAGTATAAAAGGAGTTAGCTACTTAAGTAGTTTAAATAAAAGTATAACGCGCAGCCTTTATAACTTAATATAAAACTCTTTAACTAAGAGAATTAAGCAGTTAAGCTTAAATACGAAACCTAAAAGCTACTATAAGTTATAAGAAACTATAACTTACTATACTTAAGGTAATTAGTTCTTTTAATAATAATATACCGCCGTTAACCTAAAGTAATAAAGCTTTTTTAAGCCTTATAATATACTTATTTTAATTCTCTTTACCGCTTACCCGCTTTCTTTTTCTTTTTTCTTTTTATAACTATGTTTCTTTATACCGCTAGCTTTCGCCCGCTATACCTTACTTACTTTTATATATATAACCTTCTTTACCTTAAGCTTACGATTTTTATACTTATATTCTAAGTCCCTTTATTATTTAACGTTTTTTATAGCTAAGACTAGCTATTTTATAACTACTTTTTTAGCCCGCTTTCCTATAAGCCCTTACGCCTTTAATATAAAAGATATAAGTAAGCGCTTAAGCTTTATAGAAATAAGGCGGCTATTCTTTATAGCTTGAAGTCTTTTAATAAAAGTTAAAATCTTTAAGTTTTAGCCTTTATATAAACCTACGCTGCTTTTTATAGCCGCGCTTAAGCTAATAGATTTAACTTAAATAATAGTACTAAAAAGGATAGCTTATACTACCTTTTTTAAATACTTAACTTAAATAACTTACCCCTTAGCCTTATACTATATCGTAGTTTTAATAGCCCGTTTTATAGTAGCTTAGTTATACTTCTTACTTAGCCTTTATTATTAAAAAGCCCCCGCTACTTATATATTTTTTTAAGTATAGCTAGAAATCTTTATTAGTAAAATAACTAGCTAATACTTAATGCTTTTAAGTTCGCTAACCTTACTATAGTCTTAAGATTTATAATAGTTACTATAGCTAATAAAAACCCGCTTAAGCTAAACGATTAAAATAACGTCCGCGCTATCTTTATTTATATATTTAAGGCCTAGCTTAATTAGTTTATTGCTAGGTTTATAGCAGCGTTATTAGCTATTTTAGCTAAAACCCTATCTTGCTTTATATATAATTTCGCTTATACTATAAAATCCCCTTCTTAGCTTATAGCTATTATAAGCCTTAAAGACTTATTTAGTCCCGCTTAGTAAACGCTTTTTCCCCTTATTGCTATACTTAGCCCGGCTATATAAAAGTATATAAGCGCCTTATTATAATCTATCCGCTATCCCTCCTTAATTAAAAGAGATAGCGATAACTAGCCTCGCGATATATTCCGCTACCTAATCTTAAAAAAGCTACTAATAGTAACTAATATAATCCTTAATAAGCCTAGCTTCTTAAGCATATACTTTAACAATAAGATTATAATAATTAAGAGTTTTCTTTTAGCTATAAACTATACTAAGTCCTACCTTTATGCCTATAAAGAGTTTAAAAGTAACTTAACTTTAACATGAATAATAAAATTCTAAGGTTTTAATATCTACTTTATTAGCCGTACTAACTATACGCTTTATATTCTCGCCTTTAAGGCCCCCTTTATAAAGAGGTTCTTAAAGACTATTAAATGCGTTTAAAACCTAAAAAGCAAGGAGGTAGATATTAAAGCTATTAAAGACCTTATTACCCGCTTTTAAGCGAGAATATAAGCGTTTAATAGTTTAATGCTAACTATACTTATTAATATTAATAAGACGGCCTATCTTTATTTAATATCTTCTTAGTAGCTAAACGCGTATTAGTTAGCGGAAAGGTATAAGTAATAGCGTAATATAAAAAAGACGATAAGTTGGAAAATCTAGCTATAAAAAGCAGGGGATAGCTATAATAGCGGCAATAAGTAAGATTTAATATCTTACTTATAAGCGGCCTATAAAGCTAATAAGTAATATAAGAAACTTAGTAAAGGATTAAAAATAGTATTAAGGGTAAGTAAGATAATAATATAAGATAATGCTAAAATAAAGCTAGTCTTTTATAATATATCCCGCTATAAAAACGAATATTTCTTAGTATTAAGACTCCTTATTCTTTAATAAGTACTTAAATATACGCTTAAAAGAAAGTCGGAAACCTTATTATTAGTTTTAGCTTAATATACTAATCGCCTGAATAAAACGAAAATATATACTTAATTAAGTAATAAGGATTAATAAAAAAGCCGCTTACTTACTATTTTAAGCTACTTAACTACTATTAGCCGGATAGGCTAAGAAAACTATTAAAAAAATAAAGATAGTATACTACTAATATAATATAAAGACGTTATTATAAAGCTATTACTTAGCGCCCCCTTTATTTTATTTTTACTTAAAACTAATAAGAATATTAGCTTTTCCTTTTTACTAAAAGGAGTTATTATAAAATTTAAATAGCTATACTTAAACTCCTTACTTTACTTTTAAGAAGCTTTATAAAACCTTATAATAAGAACGCTTAAAGCACGTATTATAAAAGCTTACTTAAGGAGATATAACGGATATTATTAATTAAACCCCGCTAAGGTTTTTAAGATATAACTATAAAGGCTTAAAAGCTTATTAAACTATAGTTTTTAATATTTTAACTATAAAAGATACTATAAAAACTATAAAGCGGATTCCGCTAATATCTTTAAAGGATATTTAAAGATTTCCGCGGGATAACTTAATTATAGTTTAGCTTACTTTTAACTATAAAAGCACGTTAAAAGATAAATAATAAACTTTACTACGATTTTTAAGGGATATTAAAGAATATTTAAAGAATTTCCCTAACTATAGTTTATAGTATTTTTAATTAAGCTTAAACTTAGTTTATTAAGTAATCCTATAAGGATATTTATAGTTTATCTACGTACTAATAATAAATAGTAAGATAATATAGTTAAAGATTCTTTAAATTAGCTTAAAGAACTAAGTATAAAGTAGCTAGCTATGCTTTAAAGAAAAGACAAGCTTTTTACTATTTCTAAACCCTTATATACGTTTATATATCGTAATTAGTTTCTTATACTAGCTTAATTAGCGGTAAGTAGTTTATAGTACCGGCCTTAATTAGCGGTAATTAGTTTATAGTACTAGCTTTAATTAATAGTAATTAGTCCGCGCCTTATCCTTTTATCCTTTTACTATAAGGCATAGTAGCTTTTATCTTTTTAATATAAATACTTATTATATTCTTTAAAGCTAATACTTAAAGAAAAGTGCTTATAGCGCTATATTTTACTAATCACTTTTAAACCTTTATTATATTAAAGGCCTAATTATATATAAGTAAAGATATTACTTATAAAAATCCTATAAATATATTAATACTATCTATATAGTAAATAATCCTTTTATAGCGTATAGGCTTATATTATAAAAAATATTAATATATATATAAAGTAAATATTTAAGTTATAATACTTATATTATAGCAAATCTTTTTGCTTTACTTAAGTACTATATTTTATAATAAAAGCTCTTAGCTTTCTCCTTATTAATCTTAATCTTAGCTTTATTTTTTCCTTTTAAGACTATGTTTAAAGCTATATAGCTTAAGCGGTAGTATATTATCTTATAGTTTAATTATTCCTTAGAATATAATAAAGTTATAAAGCTAAACGTTATATATATAACTTTTAACATTATTTTTAAAATTATTATAACATATATTTTAAAAGTAATATTATAAACCTTAGTCTTAAAAAGGATATAAAATAGCTACTTTTAAATATTCTTAAGCTTAATACTTTTCTTTTTAAAGTATTAAGTAAAAATAAAGTAAATTAATTTAACTAATATATAATTAACGTTTAATACCTTTAATATAATATAACTTATAATAACTTTTAATATATTTATAGCTTTTACTTATAGTATACTATTATTTGAAAATTTAATAAACTTAAATTTAATAGCCTTTATATTAATAAACTATTTTAAGTTATTAAAGTAATAAATAGTATATTTTAAGTTTATAATAGCTTTTTCCTAAATAGACTTATATTTTCTTATAATTACGCTGCTTAAATAGTAACTATTAATTTCGCTGCTAATAGTTATACTAGCTATATTACTCGGTTTCTTAGCGGCTTAAAACGCTTTTAAAATTTAAAAAGCCTTATTAAAATACTTAGTTTAATAATTTAGCTTGTTATATATAACCTTTTAAGGTTTAATATAGTAACCGAACTTAAAAACAATATCCTCTTTTAAGGTATTAACCTTTTTATATCGTTTACTTTAGCTACTATTCTTTTTAAAGTTATTAATATTTTTAAAGGTTTTAATATTGCTTTTATTATTATTACTAAGGCCTTTATTTTTACGAAAAGTAGAATTAGCTAAAACCTTTAACCTTTTAGCTTAAGCTATTATTGTTTACTATTTATATATCTTATACCTTTAAATATTATATTTATTATCTTAATTTTAAGCTTAGTTATAAAACTAATTAAAGTAATACTTCTTAAGACCTTTAAAAGCTAATAAAATAAAAATATATTTTAATAAGTCTTTCCTTACTTTAATAAGCTAATCTTAGTATTAATATAGATTTTTTATAAACTTTTTTATATTAGCAAACTTCTTTATATTAATATTAATTAATTTTATAAAAGTTAAGTAAAAAATAACTTTAAGAACTTTTATAAAAGACTTTTTAATTAAGTTTATAGTCTTTTAGTTATTATATTAGTTTTTTTACTTATTCTTTATTATAAAGTTTTTTTTTAAAAAGTTATACTTATAATAACGCTAAATATTATTACTTTATTATTCCTTACTTAAGTTTTAAAAATAAGGCTATTAATAAAAGTTATCAGGCTTTTAACTTTAAAAATAATAATCTTTAATATCTAAGAATTATACTTTTCTTAGTATTAAAGCATATTTATATTAGCTTTATATTTATCTTTAAAAAGTATAAATACTATTATATATATTAAGGTTTTAAAGTTATTAAAAGTTTATTTTAAGCTTATAGCTTTTTTTATAAGTAGGTTATATAAAGTTATAACTACTTTTTTTAGCTTTAAAGTAGTATTTTAGTTATATATATATTTTATATAATATACTATTAATTAAAGCTATAAAGCTATACTATAGTTTACTTTAATACCTTAGTCCTAAAAGGCTTATAAGTTAAAAAGTTAAAGTAACTTAGTTTAAATTAATTCTAAAGCTTATACTACGGACAAGGAGTACGATAATACTTTACTATTAAAAGGTCTCGCCTTAGCCTTAATTAAAGGTTAAGATATTTATTATGATCTATATACTTATATCTTACATACTAATATATAAGTAGCCGGAACGCTTATATTTTACGTTCTATAATAATTACCGCCTTAAAAGAAAAAACAATAACGTCCTTGTTATTTATAAAACGGGACCTCCCCGGTTTATTAAGCCGGTAGTTAAAAGCCGCGCACGCTTATATTATTACGCGCGCTTAAAAGGAGCCTATTCCTATATAGACTTATAAGTCTACTTTCTCGCGTAGGAATCGAACCTACGCTAAAGGAATTGCTACTTTTATCTATTAAGGAATAGTACGATAATACTATACTGCTAAAAGGTCTCGCCTTAGCTTTAATTATGTTATATAATAACTATACTATAAGCAATTAAAATAGCTAATTTTCTTACTAATAATTTATATAGCTTATAAGATATTACTTAAGCGTTTAATTTAATCGTTTTCTTATTTTGTTTATTATAAAGTTAAAAGCAGTAAATAATTTATACTTATACTTAAAGCTTATATTAAGCGTTACTAAAAATTCGAAATAACTTTTTAATCTTTATCTTAAATAACTAAGCTTAAAAGTCCTTAATAAGCTAAAATATATTTTATAAAGGTATAAAATAACCTTTTACCTTTATAGCTTTATATAATAAATTAAAATAGCTATACTTCGTAAGATAATTAACTATAACGAAAATAAAATTATATTTAATACTAATCGTAAACTTTAGACTTTAGTAATTTTATAATAAGGTTTAAAGCGATAAAGCCTTAAAGTCTTATATAAACTTTTAAAGAAATTAAGTTATTATAAAGCTTATATTATATTAACTTACTTTTATTATATATCTTATACAACTTAATAACTCTTAAAAACTTTTTATAGAGGTTATAAGTATTATTATCGTTTTTTATTTTATTATAAGTTTTTATAATACTTTAATATTTATATAAAAGGTATAAATAAAAATCTTTTATAACTATTTTCTTAGTTATTAAAGGAAGAAATAGCTTATTCTTATAAAATGCTAATTTTCCCTTTTACTTAAGATCCTTATATCTTTTCTTATTTAAGTGCTTATAAGAATTCTTAGGTAATTTTAAAGTAATAGGATCTCTTAATATATTAAATATTATATATAACGTTTTTAACTTTAAATTACTTTTATTATTTAGAAAGAATAAGGTCTCTTTATAAGGCTTGTTTTTATTATTAAAGTTTAGTCGTTAGCTAATTATATTAGCTTAGTTATTATTATAGCCTTTTTTATAAATAATCTTATACTTAAATTTTAAAAGAAATTTAACTTTTCTTCTTTACTTAGTATTTAACTACAACGGTTTAGTAAAATAACTGATATTCTTATAATCTATATAAACCTAAAGTTTATATTTATTTCTTAAAATATAGTATTTAAAATCTTTACAAGCATTAATAATTACTAAGAATACTAAATTATTAATAGGGTAAAAATTCTTTATACTATTTAGCCTCTTTTAATAAAAGGCTATTAGCTTAAGAGTATTATTCTTATCGTGCTAGCTTAATTATATGCTTAATGCAAAATAAAAAGTATTTATTTTTAATTCTAACAGCTCTTTTATATTATAGGTACTTAATATATAGTTTTAAATAAATAATCTTTGAATTTCTCTAAAGGCTTAGTTAGCCTTTAAGTTTTACTTTAAAGGTTCTATTTTTATTTTTTTAGTACTAATAGAATAAATATAATTATTTTCGAAAAGTCTAATATAAACCTTTTATAATAATTTATATATCCTATAAAGCTTAGCATTTCCTTAATATTTATTAGAATTAGCGAATCTTTAATTATAAAAGTCTTTTAATAGTTGATTCTTATATAAAAAGAAGAAAATATATGCCTTAAAAATTTTACTTCTTATATATAAAAGCTATATTTCTCCGGTAAAATATATAAGCTAGCTTTTCTTAATATATTTTACACTATATTAATATTTTTAGTATTACTTTAGCAT
Organism: Ophiocordyceps robertsii; assembly: GCA_027405785.1. Lineage (NCBI taxonomy): Eukaryota > Fungi > Ascomycota > Sordariomycetes > Hypocreales > Ophiocordycipitaceae > Ophiocordyceps > Ophiocordyceps robertsii. The sequence goes on along the minus strand of JAPEBW010000044.1, from coordinate 12,118 downwards.
ATATTTTAGAAGTAAATAGGTATAGAGGAGAGTAGGTAGGTAGCTTTAAGTAAGAGGATTATAAAGATATAAAAAGTGTGCGAAAAGGTAAAGAAATAGGTAAGATGTGTGTATATAAGGTTAATAATTTATTTAAGGTAAAGGGGGGACTAAGGCCTCCTTATATAGACAATTCCTAGGCTATAAGTAACTTAAGTAATTTAGAAAAGAGCCCCCTGTCTAGCGCAATTATACATAGTAGGCTAATAGCTATTATTAAGTAAATATTATATTTATAAGTCTAAGGATTATTCTATAAAGAATATAAGGTAGCCTAGCGACTTAGTATAGATTATGCGTTTAGTCTCTATATATACCTCTTCTTAATTTACTTATACCTTGCTTATATATATATAAAATAAAATAAGGAAATATATATAGTATATAACTTTATATAGTAGATTTAACATAGATTTCAGCATATTTATCTCGTGTTATCTATGCTGTATTTAGCCTATAAGCTGCGGGAGAGTATGATTTACTCCTTTCTATATATTAAAGTATATAATAGTACAATTTGAAATTACGGAATAAAATATTCTATATAAGGATTTAATCTACTATTAATTCTCTTTAAAAAGGTTATTAATATATTATTTAGTTTTAAGAGTATTACTAAAAGTTTTTATAGTCTATATTGCGTTTTAAAGGCTATTTAAAATTTATCTCTAATTCTTTTTAAAAGAGCTAATAGAGTCCGATCTTTAATTATATCATTATTTTTTCTTTAAAACAAACATAAAGTTAAGTTTTTTCTTTATCTTTACTATTTTTTATAATAAATAGTATGAAAGCTTTATATTTTAATTTAGACTTTTTAATATTACCTTTTTATCTCTTTTCGTTAATATCTTCTTAAAATAACTTTAGATACTTTTAATTTAAGTTATATATCTTTTAGAATCTAAGCTTAAAGCCTTCTTTAAACTTAAGTTTTTGTTTTTAACTACCTCTTAGTAGTAGCTTATCTTTAAATAGTAGTTTAAATACTTTAAAACATTTCTTAAAAATATCTTAAAGGTTTTTTAATCGTAATCCTTAAAGTATTTAAAGTTAATAGTACTTTTTAAACGTCTTAAATACTATATTCGCTCTTAAAAGTATTTTAAATTATCAGGACCTTCTTAATACTATAAGCTAATTTTATATAACTTATTTCGTCCCTTTCTTTTCTTTTATTTCTTAATCCTACCTTTACTTTTAAGGTATTACTACTTAATAACTTTAAAGTTATTTAATATATTTTCTCTTAAGAAATTACAAGTAGCTTTAAATTATCTTTTAATCTATTAATATCTTTACTAAGGTTTAGCGTCTTTTTCGCTTATAGTATACTAATTATAATTATATTATCTTTAATCGTATTAGTTATCTTATTATTATTAATTATAATATTAATCGTGATAATATTTGTATCTTTATAAGTATTTTTGTTTTATTATTACTATTTTTTATATAGTTCTCGTAATATATTACTAGATTAAAACTATTCGAGGTTTATTATAAGTCTTTCTTAGTTTAAAAAACTAGCTGCTTTTTTACTTATTTAAAAGCTATATAAAGTAGTTATCTTTCTAATATTTAGTTTAAAAAAGATACTTATAAGCCTTATCCTCGATAGTAATAAATATATTTAAATACTTAATAAAAGGAATATAAAGCTTATTGCTATTTCCTTTTTCTTAAAAGAAGGCTCTTTATTTATTTTATCGATTTTAAGGTCTTTTAAATTATAGCTCTCTTTTATATTAAAAGGTATAATATTTGTATTAAGATAAAGAATATTTGCGTTGTCTTTATTAATAGTTTATAAGGAAAATTTATACTTATATTTATTCTTAGTCTTAAAAGTCTTTCTATATTAGCTATTAAAGGTATTTACTTTTGTTTTTATATTACTATCCTCTTTATAAAGTCTTTTTATAAGCGAACTAACCTTAAACGGACTAAGAGTTAGTATAATAACATTATAGGAATACTAATCTTTTGTTAAGATAAGTATCTTTATATAATTTATTTAATATAGATTTATAAGTGTAAAAAGAAAAAGAAGACTTAGTGCTAATTGCTAGACTAAATAAGGTAAAGATATCTTATTATGCTGATTTCTTAGGTTAAAACTAGCTAAATAAAAAAGAAGAAAAAAAGGAAAGAAATTTAAAGGGAAAAAAAAGAAGAACCTCCTTTTATATCTTTTCAAGCTACTTAAAGGCTTTCTTTTTATATGCTTTTATATGCTTCTCTATATAAATCGATAGCTTATACCTTATATAACTTATAAAGTTATTAAACTACTACTTAAGCTAATAAAATAGCTTACGCTATTTTTATTACTAGTTATAAGTAATATATACTTTATTACTTACGACTAGCTTATAAGACTAAATATCCTTTTCTTAAAACCTTTTCTAAGTTTCTATTCTCTTTTAAAAAGAGGCCTCTTACCTTAACTTAATACAAGGTATTAGTTAATTATATAAGACATCGGTCGATTTAACACTAATCCCGTTACTAGCTAAAGCTAACTTAAGCCGATTATAAGCGTATTTAACTTATACCGCTTATAGCTAAGACTAGCCGTCTTTAACTATTAAGCTATATTATCGCTCTTTATAACTACTAGTATTTACCTTTATAGTTATAACTTAATTAGTAATATCTACTTTACTAGTTACTCCTTTATATCTAGCGGTATTTACGTTACTAAATATTAATACTACTTTTAGTACTAAGGATTACTAATAAAATAGGGTTTCCGTAATATATTCCCCTCTTTAAGGTCTTTTTCAACCTAGAAAAATAAACTTTCCTTTCTTTAAAGTTTTTCTTAACTTTCAGAAGCTAAATAATATAGTTAAAGAAATCCTACTTTAAAGAGAGAAACCTTAAGAATTCTTTAAAGAAAATTCTACTTATTACCCTTAGCGGACCTTGCTTAAAATAAAAAGAATCCTATTCTAAAAAGGATATATACTAAGTTATATAGACTTAACTATAAGGTTTTTTTCTTACTAGATTTTCTTTTTCTTTTACTTTCTAAGGATAGTAAAGAAATCCTAGCTTAAAAAAGCTAATACCTTTACTTAAAGATTTAATTAATTAAAATCCTTAACCTTTTTAAAGTATTTTTAAAGTGCTTTATAGGTTCTTAAGTATTATCTAAATTAAGATAATCCTTTTACTTTACTAAATAAAAGCTTTTTTAATTTTCTATCTTTTTAGCGAGTATAGAGTTTACTATATATTCACTCTTTTTAACTCTCTTTAAGTCTAGCTCTCTTACTACCTTAGCTTCTTTTAAAGTCGGCTTTAATAAAGATATATAAAAAATAAGGTAAATAAGTAAACTAGTTAAAAGCTTTAACGTTTAATTAACCTTTCCTATTCTCTTTATAACTTTAAAAAGTCTTATCTTTTAATAATCTAAAGACTTATTAAGTCTATTAATCTTTAGATTCCTCGTTTAAAGATATACTTTATCGCCTCTCGATAAAGAAGGTTTTAAAGACTACTTCTTATTGTAATAATATAATATTCTTTTAGCAATATATTCTAATTTAAATTTTAAAAATCCGTATAAGCTTATAAACTACTTAAAGTTAAATATAGCTTTTTTAGTTATAACTTCTTTACTTAAAGAAGACTTATAAGCTTTTAGTATAAAGGTATAATTTGCGAGTACTAGAGTATTTTTAATAGGCTTAAGGTAAGAGGTATTATATGCTAACTATGCTATAAGTAATTTAAAAAGCTTAGTGATCTATTAATAATTTATATAACTTTTAAGGGATTGCTTAAGCGTTTATTTTAATTGTTTTATTATTTGGTTTTAAATAGGGTATTAAGCAGTAAATAATTTATACTTTATACTTAAGGCTTACGTTAAGCCTTACTAAAATTCAAAATAAATTTCCGATCCTTATCTAAAATAATTAAACTTAGAAGTCCTTACTTAGCTATAATATATCTTATAAAAGTATAAGATAAATCTTTTATATCTATAGCTTTATACGTTAAAATAAAATAACCGTACTTTTTAAATCGATTAACTATAACTAAAATAGAATCGTATTTTATACTAATTCTAAGATTTATAAACTTTAGTAGTTTTATAATAAAGTCTAAAGCTATAAAGTATTAAGGTCTTATAAGAACTTTTAAAAGAATTAAGTTTCTATAAGGCTTATATTATATAGCCTTGCTTTTATTATATATATCGCATAACTTAATAACTCCTTAGATTTTATTATAAAGGTTATAAGTATTATAATAGTTTTTAATCTTATTATACCTTTTCGTAATACTTTAATATTTATATAAAAAGTGCGAATAAAAATCTATTATAACTATTTTCTTAGTCTTTAGGGTAAGAAATAGCTTATTTTTATAAAACGCTATTTTTTCCTCCTACTTAAGATTCTTATATCTTTTCTTATTTAGATTCTTATAAGAATTCTTAAGTAATTTTCAAGTATTAGGATCTCCTTATATATTAAATAGTATATATAATATCTTTAACTTTAAATAACTACTATTATTTAGAAATAATAAAGTCTCTTTATAGGTCTCTTTTTTATCGTTAAGGTCTAGTTATTAGCTAATTATATTTGCTTAATTATTCTTAGAACCTTTCTTTTTAATATTTTATTATTAAATTCTTAATAGAATTTAGCTTATTTTTGTTACATAGCATTTAATTGCTACGTTATAGCAAAATAACGAATATTCTTATAATCTATATAAACCTAAAGTTTATATTTTTTCTTTAAGAAATAGTATCGAAACTCTTTAAGGTATATATAATTACTAAGAATTCTTTATTTTCAATCGGGTAATAAATCTCTATACTTACTAGCTTCTTTAAATAAAACGCTATAAACTTAAGAGTATTACTTTTCTTACGCTAGCTTAACTACGCGCTTAATATAAAATCAAAAGCATCTATTTTTAACTTTAACGGCTTCTTTATATTTTACGTATTTAATATAAATTCTTTAATAAGTAATATTTCTGTTTTTTTAAAAGCTTTGTTTACATTTAAGTTTTACTTAAAAAGGTCCGTTTTAGCTTTCTATAATACTAATAAAATCGGTATAAGTATCTTAAAAAAGTCCGATATAAACTTTCTATAATATTTTTTATATCTTATAAAGCTTTAAAATTCCTTAATATTTATTAAAATTAGTTAATCTTTAATTATTAAAATCTTTTAAGGGTTTTCCCTTATATAAAAAAAAAGAATAATATACCTTAAGTATTCCACTTCTTATATATAAAAGCTGCATTTCTTTATTAGAATATATAAGCTAGCTTTTTTTAACGCTTTTAGTACTTTTTCGACTTCTTTATAGTATTACTTTAGTATATTAAAATATATAATAATATTATATAAATAGGCCGTATAAAAACGGTTTAAGTAAGAATTAAATATACTTTTTATTCTCTTTTTAAAGGTTACTAGTATATTAGTTAATCTTAAAGTTATAACTAAAAGTTCGTAGAGTTTATATTACGTTTAAAAGGCTTTTTTAAATTTATCTCCTTTTTTAATACGTCTTTAGCTATAAGCAGATTAAAGGTTAACTTTTATATATTACTTCTTATTAGCTAGTTTATCTCTTATCTTACTTATAAAAGGTAATAAAGTCCGGTTTTTTATTATATTATTATTTATCTCTTAAAAATAAATATAAAGTCGAGCTTTTCTTTATTTTTACTATTCTTTTAAGTAAATAGTATAAGAGCCCTTTATTTTAATTTAGACTTTTTAATATAACCTTTTTATAGGTTTTTATTAATATATTCTTTTAATAACTTTAAAAGCTTTTTATTTAAGTTATATATCTTCTAGAATCTAAGCTTAAAGCCTTTTTTTAACTTAATTCTATTATTTTAACCACGTCTTAGTAGTAGCCTATCTTCGGGGAACGGCGTAATTATATTAAATTATTCTTTTAGTATATTTCTAAGTATTTTTAAATAATAATCTTTAAGGTGTTTTAAGTTAATAGTACTTTTTAGCCGTCTTATATACTGCATTTACTCTTTAAGGTGCTTGAAATTAATATTACCTTCTAAATACTATAAGCTAACTTTATATAAATTATATTATCTTTTTCTCTTATTCCGTTTCTTAATCTTATCTTTATTTTAAAGGTATTACTACTTAATTTCTTTTAAGGTATTTAATAGATTTTCTTTTAATAAATTATAAGTAGCTTTATAATTATCTCCGGGGCGTTTATTATCTTTATTAAGGTTCGGCGTTATTTTAACGTAAATTATACTAGTCGTAGTCGTATTATCTTAAGTTATACTAATCGTCTTATTATTATTTATTACGATATCTATTATAATATTTATTGCTAAATAAGCCGCTTAATTATTATTATAATTACTATTCTTTATATAGGTATTATTAAGTATTACTATATTTAAATTATTCGAGGGTTTCGTTTTAAGTTCGTCCTTATTAAACTATAAAGAGGAATATTTAAGGTATTATCTTAAAACTTTAAAAGGCCTTAATCTTAATTTATTATAAGATTATATTTCCGTAAAAAAGGTAGTCTTAATATAATATTATAGCTAATATCTAAGATATTAAGGGAATCTTTTAAGTTAAACATTCTAATTATATATTTAAAAGGATTAGTTTTATATATAATATTACTATTATTATACTTAAAAGGTAAACCTTTTGCTAAAAGAAGTATATAAGGCTTATCTTTTCTTTTATAATATAATTCTAGACGATTTACCATTATAAGGGAAATAAAGCTACTTATCGCACCGTAATCTACTTATATATTATAACGATATTCCTTTTATTTTAATAAAAAGGCTATTTTTATACTTTAACAATTATTATTTAATATAAGTAACTTCTTTATCTTAAAGAATAGCCTGATTATTCTTAAGCTCGTTAGGTCTTTGCCTTATTTACTAACTTTTTAGTAAATCTTAATTCTTTTTACGGAATTAGTTTATCTAAGTAACTAAGCTGCTTAATAGCTTTAAAAACTTAATCCTTATTAGTTTTATAGTTCTTAATTACTTTACTAATAATATTAACACCTTTACTACGATCTATTTCTTTTTATCGCTTTTAGTTATTAATTTCTTCTTACTAAGCTTTTATCTAGCTTTAAAGCATACTATTTAAGAATTACTCGGTCTTATATATTATTTCTAAATTATTACCCTTATTACGAAGATTATAATCTATTTTAAAATCCACTCTATATCGTTTAAACATATCTTTTATAGCTAGGTTAAGAAACTCTATATCTTCCTTAAGCTTATTAGCTAGCTCGTTGTTTTTTTACTTAAGATCGTCTTTATCTTAAATTATATTAATAACATATTTTAAAAGAGATATATAATCTTTCTTTAGCTTTAAAATCCTATTTATTAAAGCTAGGTTACTATCTTTAAGCTTTTAAAAAGTCGTTTCGTTATACTACTAAAAAAGTAAAAGTTATTTAATTTTAATCCGGTTATTAGTATTTTCTTATATAAGTTCCTCTTTATTAGCTTTAATATTCTTTTTAAGGTTTGTATAAAAACCTTAATATAAGTTATAAGCACTTTAGTTATAATAGCGGGTATATTAAAAGTCTTCTTTAGTTTAAGAAACTAGCCGCTTTTTTACTTCTTAGAAAAATACGTAAGGCAGTCGTTATTATAGTATTTAATCTAAGATAGCTACTTATAAGCCTTACCCTTAATAGTAAGAACAATATCGAGATACTTAAGAAAAGGAGTATAAGGCTTATTATTTTCTTTTTTATAGAAGTAAGCTCTTTATTTATTTGATTTAATTTAAGGTCTTTTAAATCATAGCTGCTATTATCTTCCGTATTTAAAGGCATAATATTTAAATTAAAATAAGGAGTGTTTTTATTGTTTTTATTAATAGTTTATTAAGAGGTTCCGTGCTTATAATTATCTTTAGTCTTAAAAGTATTTCTTTACTAGTCGTTTAAGCTTTTAGCCTTTATCTTTATTTTAAGTTCTTTTTTATAAAAATCTTTTATAAGCGAAATAGTCTTAAATAAACTAAGGGTTAGTATAATAAGCTTAGCGTTAATTTCTTCGGTATTCTTAGTAAAAAGTAGTAGTAAAGTATATCGTAGATTATAAGCTTAAAGGGCATTATTCTCTCGAATAAGTATATTCCTCCTTTTTAAGGAATTCCTCTTTTTAATATAATCTCTTATAATATAGCCTTTCTTTTTATATTTTAAGCATTAAATAGCTTTTCTTTTAGCGGGCTTTAGTAAACACGTCTTAAGGGTATTTAAGTTTATTACGTTACTTAAGTCGCGCTTTTGCTTTTTATTATTTCCTTAAATAACCCCGCCGGTAGTTAAACGGTGCTTCTTTTACTGCCGGCGTTTATACTACCTATTATATATCTAAAGCGCTAAATAAATATAGTTTAAAAGCGTCTTTAGCCTATTTAAGCGATAAATTCCGTCTTTAACTTCTTTTTTAAGATCTTTATAAAATTTTGCTATAAGGTTATCGTCTTCTTATTTTAACTTTAAAGTTATCTATTAAAATCGAGCTATGTAAGCCGATAAAGATATAACTTACTTAAAGCTTCTTAATTTATACTTTACTAATCGTTGCTTGTTTTTAAATCCAAACGTTTTTTATATAGCTTCTTTAAAGTTATTAAAATTCTTAAAAACATGCTTCTTCTTAAAATCCCTGTTTTTAGGACTATTACCTATATAATTATTAAGAATCGGTTTAAACCGCGTTATTACTAAGTCTTATAAGTAACTAGATATAAATATAACCTTTACTACTTCTTAATTTATTATAGAGAGATAAAACTAAAAATAAGCTTTAAAAGAGGTAATAAACTCTTATAGCTTAGCTAATTCTTTAGTATAAGGTTTAAGAGCTTTAATCTTTAAAATAAAACTACTATTTATAAAGCTTATAAGGGAATAAGAAAGCTTTAAATATCTTAAACTAGCTTATAGCTTACTAGTTAGCTTTATTATTATAAAAGCAGATATTTCTTCTTCTATTTATTATAATTAAATAAACGTAATTATAATAAATACCTTTTCTATTTAATAACTTAAAGAACTTACTAAATATAAAAATACTAAGTAATCTTTATTAAAGCTATTAGATTTATAAAAACCTTATAAGCTAGTTTTATATTATTAGAATACTAATCTTTTATTAAAATAAGTATCCTCGTATAATTTATTTAATACAGATTTATAGGCGTAAAAGGGAGAAAAAGACTTAGTACTATTTACTAAACTAAATAACGTAAAGGTATCTTATTATATAGATTTCTTAAGTTAAAACTAGCTAAAAAAGAGGTTTAGGGAAAAAGAAAAAGAAACCTCCTTTTATACCTTTTTAAAGCTACTAAAAGGGTTTCCTTTTATATGCTTTTATATGTTTTTATATATTAATTTATAACTTATACTTTATATAACTTATAAAGTTACTAAACTACTTCTTAAGCTTATAAAAATAGCTTATACTATTGTTATTACTAATAATAAGTAATATACGCTTTATTACTAATAACTAGCTTATAAAACTAAATATCCTTATTTTAAAACCTTTTATAAGGTTTTATCTTTTTTTAAAAAAAGCCTTTTATCTTAGCTTTAAACAAAGGATTAATTAATTATATAAGGCATTAATTAATTTATTTATTACTTATCTTATTTCTAGCTAAATCTAACTTAAGCTAATTATAAGTACTATAAAGTAATAGTACGATAATACTTATTTTAAAATCTAGACGGCTATGCTTAAACTTCTTACTTTACTCTTAAGGAGCTTTACGGAACCCCGCGATAAGGACGCTTAAAGCACGTACTATAAAAGCTCGCCTAAGAAAATACGACGAATAGCATTAGTTAGACCCCGCTAAGGTTTTTAAGATATAACTACGGAGGCTTAAGAGCTTACCTAACTATAGTTTATAACGTTTTTAACTATAAAAAATACTATAAAAACTACTAAGAGGATTCCGCCGGTATCTTTAAAGGATATCTAAGGATTTCTATAGGATATCTTAACTATAGTTTAACTAGTTTTTAACTATAAAAGTACCTTAAAAGATATAAGATAAACTTTACTATAATTTTTAAAGGATATTTAAGGATATTTAAGGGATTTCCTTAATTATAGTTTATAGTATTTAAAATAAGCTTATATTTCGTTTATTAAGTAATTTTATAAGAATATTCATAGTTTATTTACGTATTAATAATAAATAAAAGGATAGTAAAGTTAAAGATCTTTAAAATTAGCTTAAAAACCTAAGTATAAAGTAGCTAGCTATACCTTAAAGAATAAATAAGCTTTATATTATTTTTAAACCTTTATATACGTTTATATATAGTAATTAGTTTATTATATTATCTTAATTAATAGTAATTAATTTATAGTATTAGCCTTAACTAGTAGTAATTAGCTTATAGTAACGGCCTTAACTAGTAGTAATTAGTCTACGCCTTATCTCCTTATCCTTATACCTTAAAGCAAAGTAAATAGTCGTAATTCCTACTTATTTAAATAAAAGTCCTTTAAATATCTACTAAGCTAAAAGCGACTATATTGCACGATTAAGTACTTATTTTATAAGAAGTTAGATACTAAATAATATTTTCTTTAATAAGAATCTCTTATTAGTATTTAAGTCTAACCTTAATAATAAGCACCTTTTCCTTAACGCGCTTATAATAAAACTTTAAGATAAGTAAGCTATAAAAGCAAAAAAGGCCGCGGCTTATTAAGTATATTAGTTTAATAATCTCCTTTACCCTTTTTTAAGGTACTATACTATAATAGCTTATAAAGCTAAATAAGATATAAAATAAGTCTTACTTAGCTAAGCTAAAACTACCGCCTTTTAAAAAGCAATCCGCTTTTAAAATACTAATAAAGGATAAACTATAAAACGATAAAACTTATATAATTAAGTAAACTAAATTCGGTATTACTTAAATAAATTAATTGTCCTTAAAATAAAAAAGTAAGGATAAGCTAACTTTAAAACTATCCGGCTCCCCGCCCGCTAAATACTTTTTAGATTAAGACTTTAATAAAGTTATACTTTTTCTAGGATAATAAGCTTAGCGGATATTTTTATTGCGTACTATTAATAAAGTTTAGTTTAAAGGCTTTAATTAAAAATCCGCTTTAAAGGATATATAGTAGTTTCTTAGTTTAGCATTACTATTTAGCCTTATCCGCTATAGCTACGCTAATTAAGGTATTTTCGGGACTTTTAATTAAAAAAATAAGCCTTTTATACTAAAGGCCTTATAGCGTACTAAATTCCGTAATATATATAAGACGGAAGGTTAAGCGCTTAGTAAAAGTATTAAGACTAAGACCTTTATTAATAAGTAATAAGGATATAGTAAGCAATACTCTTAGCGGGCTAAACTTATTTATACTAAGCGCGTAGATATTAAGACTAAGTATAGCTTTAAGCCTTTTAATAAAAATAGTAGTAATATTAAATAAATAATTCTTTAGTTTCCTTTAAGTACTAAGAAAAGAAGATATACTTACTAAGCTTTTATAAAAACCTTACTTATAAGCTAAGGATATTATTACGGAGTAAGTAAAGGCTAGTATATAGGTGCCGTCTATAGTATTATAATAAAAAGCTATAAAGAGCCTACTAATATATAGCGGGTCCGTAGCTATATATATAGACCCGGCCCTCCTTATATAATAAGGCTTAGGCTATAGCCTAAGTATTACGGAATCTAAACGGCCACGCCCGGACTCCTTACTTTACTTTTAAGGAAGCCTTACGGAACCCCGCGATAAGAACGCCCGGAGCACGCACTATAAAAGCTTGCTTAAGGAGATACGACGAATATTACTAATCGGACCCCGCTAAGGTTTCTAGGATATAACTATAGAGGGTTAAGAGCCTACCTAACTATAGTTTACGACGTCTTTAACTAAGGGAGATACCGTAGAAACTATTAAGCGGATTCCGCCGGTATTTTTAAGGGATTTCTAAGGATTTCCGCGGGATATCTTAACTATAGTTCGACCCGTTTTTAAC